>AWWV01015046.1:0-81549 GCA_001974805.1 Corchorus capsularis
AGAGAGAGAGAGATGAATTCGCATGTTCTTCCATTAATTTGGTTGAAAAATCAATTTCATTGAACTCTAACTAATTTACTATTTTAGTAGCCAATTAGACCATTTTCTCTAAGTTCACAAGTTATTAATTACAATTATATACAAAGTAGCCAATTAACCCATCTTTTATACTACACTCGAGTTGTTAGCTCAACTGATAGGTGTATTTGTATCTGAACTATGAGATCCTAGGTTTAACTTTAAGTCCTACTGCATGTAAAATGCATGTGGGTTCTGTCTCACTTTAATGTACTAGTTTGTATGAGTTTGGTTAGTTTGTTACCTTTATAAGGTAATTGACACATTTATATTTGTGATTTCTCATTCGATTGATTGAGCATAGAGAGCTATTTGATTGTGATCCGACTTCTGATTATTTTATATATGGTTTTTTTTTGCACTAGTTTTATATATGGTTTAACTTCAAATAAACATATACTCGTCGAGCCGTTACAAGTTGTATTATATATATATATATATATATACAGAATCAACCTGATTCTATAGCATGATTATTGATTCTCCATTTGTCTTTTAGAATCTTGCTAGCAATTAATAAAGTATGATTAAGATTTATTTTATGGCTCTAATTTTTAATACTTTATGGCAAAAAGTTAAATGTTAATATCAAAATATAAACATCAAATTACTAGTAGGCCCTTAAAAATTTAATTGTTGCGGTGTGGTCACGGTGTTATAAATTACAAAATGCTAGGCACGATAGGCATTATTGGTTGTAAAAGTTCATTCATAACGGGTTTTAGAAATTCATAAGCGAAAAGACTTGAGAGTGAGAATATAAGAGAGTAGAAACCAGTGTTGACGGAATCGGACCGGCCATGAATCCGGTTCCGTCACATATATAATAGAACCGTCGGTTAATGGGCCGATCAAAACTGTCTAAATCGGATGGTTGAACTGTGAATCGGACCAGATTGATTCGGAAAACCGAATTTTTTGTAATATTTTATTATAAATTTTTTTAAAAAAATTTTAAATTTAAAAATAATAATTTTTAAATGTTTTTTAATTAAATGATTAGGCCGGCGATTGAATCGGTCGGACCGATTGAACCGCGAACTGCCAAGAGATCCGATTCACCCTTCAGTCCGATTTTCTCAACATGAGTAGAAACAATAACAGAATTATATATAAGTTATTATATATTGATATTATATCATGTCGCATTGATTTGATGTAACTTAAATATATGTAACCAATGAGCAAAGCATTGGTAGGGGTCGAGGACATATGACCCATATGCATTAAAGGAAATTATTTGTCTCGAAGGGTCACCAAAAATAATTTCTATTCCATATATATGTGTGTAGGACATGAAGACATGGGCTTTTATTGCATTGTTGAATCAAGGTAGATGACCCTTCCATGTGTTGAAATGGAAGACGAAAAGGGCCATAGTTATGGTGGGTCTTTATTGTTTAATGACATGCATATATGGTCACTCACTCCTTTTGGCTAGTTTTAAGCACTAGGACAATCTTTGTGGGGTTGGCATTATTTAGGGCATTAGAATTTGACTATGGTGCCTTGCTATTGCTAGCATGGACCCAAGCAAGCTAATCAAATGACAGAAAAAGAAGGTTCTTGACATGAGCAAGAATAGAATTTCGATATATATTAACAATATATAAAGATGTATTTAAAATTACATTAAAATTTAAAACCATAAACCCAAATTACCTTATTATAATTTGGGCACTATTTGACCACCCCTTCCCATCTTGTTTACTTTTATTTTTCTTATTTTCCCTTTTTTCATCTTTCATCATTCTTTCTTTTTTCTTTTTTACTTTTTTATTCTTTCCCATAGATGGGGAGGCCACATTTTTCCGCCACCATACATATATATATATATATATATATTACTATATATAAAGTACGAATAAGGGGAAACTTTATGTTTTCCGATTGTACCCTTATTTTTAAAGCATATTTCCAATTATACCCTTATTTTTAAAACATATTTCCAATTGTACCCTTTTCTTTAAAACATATTTCTAAATTGACATTACTAAATAATATTTTAATTATTCCATTTTTTTAATCTTAATTATATAATGCGTGTATTAAATTATAAGAAAGTCAATTTACCTTTTTGTTTCCAACGTCCTATTTAATTTTTCCTTTTGTCTTTGTTTACAATCATTGTATTTAATTTTGCTTTTTTTTTGTCTTAAATTTCCATTATTAAAATTTAATATAATTTTATTATTTCAAAATTAATTAAAAATTTCAATTTAGACTGAATTATAATTTTGTCAAATTGATTTTAATTGATGAACATGCAAATTTCCTTTACTATTATTTTTTGAATTTAATATTTTACTTTTAATTTCAATTTTTAAATGTCAATAAAAAGATTAAATTAACAATAACACGTACAATACTATTGTTAGTGAAGCTCCATCTCTTCGTTATATAATGTTTTGCCGCATTCACTTTGTTCAATTGGAAATTGTTGAGTTAGAAAAGTAGGTGATATTATGATTTTGATTTTCTTGTCTCTATGTGGTTATCAAAATTTCATAAGATGGTTATTACGATTTCATGAGGAGGTTATCAAAATTCCATAGTGTACTGGTTACCAAAATTTCATAGTGTGGTTACCAAAATTTCATAGGATCAGGTTATTAAAATCTCTTAGGTTGGTTATTGAAATTTCATAGGGTGGTTAATTATCACAATTTTATAAAAAGGTTATCAAAGAGATTATCAAAAGTCATAGCGAGGTTATAAGAATTTCATAGTGTGGTTAACAAAATTACATTAAATATTTCATGGGGAGGTTATCAAAATTTTATAGTGTGGTTATCAAAATTTCATATGAAGGTTATAAAAGTCTCAATTTTATAAGGAGTATCAAAATTTGATAAAAGGTTATCAAATCTCATAAAGTGATTTATCTAAATTTCATAGAGATCGGATTATCAAAATTTATAGAAAGATTATCAAAATTTCATAGTGTTGTTATCAAAATTTCAAAGCGAGGTTATCAAAATTACATAATGTGATTATCAGAATTTCATAGAGGGGTCAACAAAATTTTATGAAGAGGTTATCAAAATTTCATAAAGAGGTTATCAAATTTTCAAAATGTGATTACAAAAATTTCATAGTGGTATTTCTGGGGAGGTTATTAAAATTTCAAAGTATGGTTACCAAATTAGGATTTAGGAAGGTTATTAAACTTTTATTATGGAGTAATTTAAATTTCAAGGAAGATATAAAAATTCAGGGAGGATATCAAAATTTCATATGAAGCTTATTAAAATTCCATAGTTTAGTTTTCAAAATTTCACAAGAGGATTATCAAAATTTCATAGTATGTAGATCAAAATTTCATAGGGAGATTAACAAAATTTCATAATGAGGTTATCAAAAAATCAGAGGGAGGTTATCAAAATTTGTAGTTATCAAGATTTCATAAGAAAGTTATCAAAATTTTATAGGGAGATTTATCAAAATTTATAGGAAGATTTTTATCAAATTTCATAGCGAGATTATCACAATTTCATAGTGTGATTATCAAAATTTTAGAGTGTGATTACTAACAATTCATATGGAGGTGTTTAAATTTTCATAACGTGGTTATCAATATATCATATGGAGGTTATCAACATCTCATAGTGCTGGTTATCAAAATTTCATATTGAGGTCTTCAAAATTACTTAGGGAGGTTAACCAAACTTCATAAGAAGGTTAAAAAAAATTTATAAAAAGGTTCTCGAAATTCTATAGTATCGTTATTAAAATTTCATAGGAAGGTTATCAAAATTTCATAATGGGATCATAAAAAATAGTGTAATTATCATATAATTTAATAGAGAGGTTATCATAATTTCATATGAATATTTTATTTAAACACGTTGCGCCACGTGCAACGCACGTGAGAGTTAAAACTAGTATATATATATATATATTATATCTAATTTTACTTCTCTATATACAGTTCATTTTTTTTTTATGGATCTCACAATTATATACTCCTTCTATTCCATTTTGAATGTCCTTTTGTGTTTGAAACAAAGTTTTAGAAAAAGTGATATTTTTTAATGAATTAATTTTGCAATAGATTTGATCTAGAGTAATAGTTCTCATATATGAAAGTTAGGTTTATATATAATTCAACACCAAAAAGATTGAAGGGTTTTTCACGCTTCTAATATCGTTTTTCATTTTTTTTTTTCTGAATTAATTTCTAATTAAAATGAAACATGATTCAGATGTTTGTAAAAACAAATCCTTAATAATGAAATGTTACTAAAGTTCGAACATGACCCTTAATAATTGTTGATATGGTTACCAAAATTTCATATGGAGATTACCAAAATTTCATTGTGAGGTTACTAAATTTCAGAGGTGTTACCCAATATTTTATAGGGAGACTACAAAAATTTCATACTAAGCTTGCAAAAATTTAATTGTGAGGTTACCAAAATTTCATAAGGGGTTACCCAAATTTATAGTGAGGTTACAAAAATTTCATAGCGCGGTTACTAAAATATCATAGAGGGTAACCAAAATTTCATATGGAGATTTCCAAAATTTCATAGGGGGTCACTAAAATTTCATAAGAAGGTTACAAAAATTTTCATAGTGATGTTACAAAAATTTCATAATGAGGTTACCAAATTTCATAAGGGATTACCAAAATTTCATAATAAGGTTACCAAAATTTCAAAACTTAGCTTACCAAAATTTCATACTTAGGTTACCAAAATTTCATAGTCAAGTTACCAAAATTTCATAGGGAAGTTACCAAAATATCATAGTGAGGTTACCAAAATTTCATAGGGAGGTTACCAAATTTTATTGTTAGGTTACCGAAATTATTATCATATTTAATATATTTTGGTTAGGTGAATATAGATATTTCAAGGAATCTTGGCGCTAAAAATCATTCAAAATTAACCGAGCCCCGAAACATGTTTTTAGCCAAAAATCATGATGATTATCACACGATTTCGACTAAAATTTTCCAAAATTGACCCGGAAGATATTTCCTCAATTTTTAGCCATAATACTCATAAAATATATATATAATTCAACGCCAAAAAGATTGAAGGGCTTTTCACGCTTTTAATATCGTTCTTGATATTTTTTCTGAATTAATTTCAAATTAAATTGAAACAAGATTCAGATGCTCGTAAAAACAAATCATTAAATGCAATGTGGCTAAAATTTTATTAGATGAATATAGTTATTTCAAGGAGTGTCGGCGCAAAAAATCATGCAAAACTGAGCCGAGGCCCCGAAACGCGTTTTTAGCCAAAAATCGTGATGGTTAATACATGATTTTGGCTAAAATTTTGCAAAAAAATTACCCGAACAATTTTTCCTCAAATTTTGGCTAAAATACTCATAAAAAATATATAATTCAACGCCAAAAAGATTGAAGGGTTTTTGACGTTTCTAAAATAGTTTTTCCTATTTTTTCCGAATTAATTTCTAATTAAATCGAAATAATATTTAGATGCTCGTAAAAACAAATCCTTGAATCCAATGTGACTGAGATTTGATTAGATGAATATAGATATTTCGAGTAGTCTCAGAGCCAAAAATTATGCAAAATTGAGAAAGATCACCGGAACGCGTTTTTAGCAAAAAAACTATGATCGATGGTTTGTTAATACACGATCTCAGTTAAAATTTTGCAAAAATTGACACGAAAGATTTCTCCTCAATTTTTGGCTAAAGTACTCATAAAAATATATATTTCAATGCCAAAAAGATTGGAGGGCTTTTTACGCTTGTAATATCGTATTTCTGATTTTTTTAAATTAATTTCTAATTAAATCGAAACAATATTAGATGTTCATAAAAACAAATTCTTAAATTCAATGTTGCAGAGCCTGGTTAGATGATGTAAAGTATTAAACCCATTTTTTTATATTTTTTTGGAAAGAATATTGAAGCACTGCTTCGGAAAATCACCCAATTATAATCATGGGAAACTTGACGAACTAAGGCCCTGTTTGATACACCGGTGAGATTGGTTCGGTGAGAGTAAAATTGGTTACTGTACGTGATAGATTTGTTGCTGTACAGATAAAATTTGTTATTGTACAGATGAGAATGTTCTCGGTGGTTGTAAAATATGTGTTTAATGGAGGTCAACTGATCGCACCGTAAAAAAGTGTTTGGTAGGCCGTTTGGACCACTAACTGACCCAATCGACCCCAAACGATGCACCAAACAGGCACTAAAGTAAACCAGCAATTTTTTTTTTCCTTGACATAGGAAACTTTAATCTTGATAACCTAGGCATAAGACCAATTTTTTAAACATGTAGTATTAAACTAATTTTTTTCCTTAATGCCCATAATTTGTTTAAATTAAATAACTATAAATTATAAATAAAAAGTATTCCAAATAATTATGGGGAGTAAATTATTATAATTATATTTTATTTTTACAATATCTTTACATAACTAAAATAAAAAGTTTCATGACTATAAATAATAATATTATAATTAAATATAGTATAATCTAAAAATAATTATTAAAAGTAAATTATTAATTACAATTATAGTGGAGTATTAATATCTTTCCATAATTTATAAAATTTAAATATTAGATTTACAATACCTTTCCATAATTGATAAGAAAGTTGAATTAATCATCTAAAAAAATAAAAAAAGTTAAATAACTAAAAAGAAAACTTATTAAAAAAATTATTATACTATAGTAATACTAAGGGTATTTATGAAATTCCCCAATTAGAATTTTTGTGTTCGTGATTTTATATAGTAGTAAGATAAGATTAACCACTACAATTTAACGCGATTATAAATTAACTACCGATGAAATCTAAAACAATAAACATAAAAAAAGACATGACAGAAATAACAAATAAAATTATTTAAAGAATTAGCTTACCAAGGAGATGAAACATCTCAATCGGTGTAGAAATTGTGCTAGTTCATAATTACTCTTGATTGCACATATCATGTTAAACCAAGTAAAGACTTGTCATAGTATGCAGGCAAGCATTAAGACGAGGTTTATAGCTTTGCTACAGTTCTGTCTTTCCTTTCTTTTTCGAGCGCAAGAAAACGGATCGGGGAGTAGGCGCTTGGCTTACTTACCTCTGGACAATAACCCATATTTATAGATTGTAGAATTTACACCCGAAGCATGCTGCTTGCTACGAGCTCTCTACCAAAAAAAAAAAGGAAAATATTCTAATAAATAAATTATAACAAGATATCTTTTCAATAGAAATCAAACTATTTTACTTACAAATTATAAGGGCAGTTTAACCAAAAAAAATTACAAGGGCAGTTGATTTTTGAAATGCCCTTAAGGCCGTCGAATCATCACCCTGTAAACCCTAACCCCAAATTAAACCCTAACTATAAGGAAAAACTCCCCTAACACGAAGATATTTTCCTGAACTCTGAAGAAAAACTTCACCATGTGTAGGCTTTAAAAAGGTATTATAGATATTTCCGCACAACTTTAAGAGTTTAGCCTTATATATAATTAAAAGATAAAATATATACATATATGATATTTTCGGGATTTGAATTTTTTTTTAAAGAAAATGTAATTCTTATTCATTCAAATGAAATTACATCAATAAAACTTAAAATTGTAATAAATTGAGAAGTGTCTTCCTTCTTCGCTTGTGGATCTGAATCTTGCTTTGGAATTCGAGTCATCTTATCGATCATTCGAGGTCTCAAACTTTCTTGATAGATCTCTGCCATGCCCATCACCCTTTCGTTTTCACCTTCGTTTTTATCTAACTCAAGGTTTTTATAAGCGAGAAAAAAGTGACTGACTCGACAACCTCCTTTGACTGACTTGCAAATCAAAAGCAAAATCATTATATATATTCATAAGTCTAACAATTCTCAATCTATTGCAAACTAAGAAAAACAAACTAGACTGACTCCAAAATTGACTCAACAAACTAAAAACCCAAAAATCTTGGGAATATTAACCCAAACAAATTTAAAGATTTGTGGGACTGGACTTTATTTAAAAAACAAAGAAAAGAAAAGGAGATAAAAAAGATCAGATCCATCCTCGCCCTTGACAAATAATGGTCAAGGAGGAGGAGCAAATAAAAGCTCAGAAGAAAAACTAGAGAGAAAGGGGAGAAGGAGAGGCGGCTAGGGTTTTCTCCTCTCGGGATTTGAATCTCATAACCACCAAAATTAAGAATTTAACACTATCAAGAAATTACATGGTAGTTGATGCATATATATTTGAGTCAATTAGTGTTGAGTTTGTGTTGAGTCTGGCTTTTGTCCAATTTCTAATTTGCAATAGATTGAAAACAGTTTGTCTTGTCGGAATGGTTTTTCTTTCTGATCAATAGATGGATGAAGGTGATTCTCGAATCAACCACTTTTTTTTTCGCTGTTGAAAGCTTTTTCTTGGGAGATTCACTGAGAAGCAAAAGTGATGGAGTGGTGGACATGCGAAAGATTTATAAAGAAGGTTCGAGCCTCCATATAATCATCAAGACGACTATCTGATCATGAAGCAAGACCCAGATTTAGACCTAAGGGGGGGAACATTCTTCTCAATCTATTGTAATATTATGAGTATTATCTTTGTAATTTCATTTTGATAAATGAAAATTACAACCTATTTTTTTTATAAAAAAAAAGTTGATTTGAATATTTATGATTTTCCATCGGGCGTCGAATTGTCACCCTTTTGATCATCTAAATACAACCACCTATACCATAGCAAGAGGAAAACTAATATAGGTACTAGGAGCAGGGTGCCAACCCCCCCCCCCCCACCCACATTGATGATTTGATACTTTTGCCACAACTTTTACGACTTAATTCCCTTTTTCCCCTTGAAGCTGTAGTGTTTGGGCATTTTGTCCTCTTAATTTCAATTTTGGATATTTTGCCCCCTGAACTTCAATTTTGTGACATTTTACCCCCTTATGTGAGAAATTATTAGGTGGGATAGACTCACTACGTCATCTATGAGACCAACCAATAATATGAAGATAACTCGTCAATTTTCTAAAATCCTATCCCAATAAAATTTTAAATTTTGGGATTTACCCTTTATATAGGGTTTGTTTTAAAAGGGGACTAAACCTTGGGCTAAAATCATGCCTAAATTTAAGGAGTTCATTTGACATGGTAAAATTCTATTGGTTAGTCCCATGGATGACGTGGTGGGTCCGTCCCACCTAATAATTTCTCAATTTAGGCTAACGACACCGTCAAGATGCTGACGTGGCAATGCCACATGGCACAAAAACGTCACATGGCGTTGACATGTCAGACAAACCGACCCACGTGGCATTGCCATGTCGGACAAAACCGCTGACGTGGCAATGCCACGTGGCATTTTTTTTCTGCCACATTGCACTGTCATGTCAGTGGCTTAATGGTACCGTTAGACTGAGGGGCAAAACGTCCCAAAATTGAAATTCAGGGGGTAAAATGTCCAAAATTGAAGTTCATGTGACAAAACATCCAAACACTACAAGTTAAAGGGGGAAAATGGTACTTTTTTTTGGTATATAGGAAAATGGTACTTTAGTCCAACTTTTACCCTAAAAAAGAAAAAGAAACTCCCAACTCAGTACTAAGATTTTTTTGGCCGAACAACTCAGTCAGGGGCGGATGCACATGAGGCAATGAAGGGGCCATGGCCCCCCAAAAAATGGAGAAATTGCATATTAGTCCATAGAAAAATGGAAAAGTTGCATAGTAATTTATAGGTTTATATGTAATTATAGTCTAAAAATTTCAATTTGGCCCCCCAAGATTTAATTTTACATACAATAATTTATATCGACCCCCTCAAACTTATATGTCAAGATTCGCCCCTGAACTCAGTACTAAACTACTAAGTCTATATATTTCAAAAAAAAAAACTACTAAGTCTATAACATCAATTTCGTTAACTATTTTGCTCTTAAGAATTACTAGTATAATTTTATGAATCAAATAAAGGCAGCAGTAGAGAATACCATACGCCAGGCATGATTAATATATAAGCTATAACTCATATTAATCATGATCTTTTACATGTCATGGATTTGATTATTACTATATAATAATATATATAGTAATTAACAAGGTATGCGATCCTCTTTACTCAATGTAAATCGAAGTACGTTCACCAAAAAAAAATGTAAATCGAAGTAGTTAATTGTGGATTCATTTTTTTAGGTAGTCATGACAGTTTAACAAGAATTCGAATATCAAATATGAAATTAACTCAAAATTGTATGCATGTATTTTACTCTAATTTTGCAGGCCTCAGAAAACAAAGGCGGAGAATGACACATTCTTAATTTTTTAATTATTCATATTGTTTTTTTTTTTTCAATTAGGTGAGGTTCATATATCAAAATAATTAAGTCATTATTAGTTACACATTCTAAAATCTTGAAGTAGTTTGATGTCTCATCAAATGGGACAGTTCATTTACTGTTGAAAATATAGTGGTTGTGGTTGTGAGGTAGAATGAATGGCTGATTCGGTTGTTAATATGTTTTTTCATTATAATCACAAAGCTCTAATGATGCCACGTAGATAAGTGGAATATTGATTTGCTATGTCTTTGACTTACTTAAAAATCCAAATTAAAAATGCATAAAGAAGAAAGAACCAGATTAAGAATACCTCCAAATAATTAATTGATTGGCTATTGATGCTATTGAAGAAAGTCCCTCAATATCCAATCTCTCATTCTTTTTGTATCAAACTTTAAGCTATTGATATTGCTAGTGGCATTTTTTTTTGTTTCAATTTTAGGAAGTCGAGAAGTTATCGGGCTTATTGCTCAAAAAGGCCCCTGAACTTACACAAAACGGCCAAATAAGCCCCTGAACTCTCTAAAAAGCCTAAATAGGCCCTTTTCTGATGGTTAAATGCTGAAATAAGGACTAAACGTTTCAAGATTTTCTCAAATAAGGATCAACATACACAATTCCAACAAATTAAAACACATACTTAACAAATTTTTATAAATTAGAGAATTCTTAAATGAAAACAAATGTTTCTCATGACACGTTAAATTTGATAGAAAAATAATATTATCGTGTTAATTAAAAATAAAAACTATTAATCAAAATAAATTCATTAAACGTAATATGATATAAAATTATCGTACGTTTTTCAGTTTATATATATCTCACACACTAGTATTAACTTATATTGTATCAAATTTGTAAAAAAATATTAATTATGTGTTTTAATTTGTTGGAATTGTGTATTTTGATCCTTATTTAAGAAAATCTTGAAACGTTTAGTCCTTATTTCAGCATTTAGCCATCAGAAAAGGGCTTATTTGACATTTTTAAAGAGTTCAGGGGCTTATTTGGTCGTTTTGTGTAAGTTCAGGGGCCTTTTTGAGCAATAAGCCGAAGTTATCGATAATGGGATATATCCCATTTTCAAAATTAGGGTTGGTAAGTCGCGAACCAATATTGAGATTTATTGATATATTATAGTCGATTTTTCAACAACATATGAATATATGTAGCAATTAGGATATTTTTCTAAGAAAGTAGGGTGGGATTTATGGAAGGATGAGGTTTGACAAAAGAACAATATTATTTACGTTTCATTTAAGTATTCGTGTGTCTTTTAAGAGTGGGTATTTGCTCACATGTTTTATACTTGAATTAGAAAATGATCAAAAGTTGCTTTTGTGTGGCTGATCTCCATAATTATATAACTTTAGGCACCATTCATCCAATATGTTTAATTATTATTTTTTTTTTGGGTATAAAACAGAAAAGTGCCCTTCAATCATTTTGACTGCACAATATAATTAATGTTAGCAATCTTTGATAAATCATTTTAGGATGATTGTTGGACAATTATTTGTTAGTTGTAATAATTTTGTTTCAGCCGCTTTTCGTTACCAAATTATTACTAGTAGTATATGCATACTATTAATATGTGGCAATTTCTTTTTTAAAATTGTAAAGTTCGATTAGCAAGTGTCTATATACATGGTTTAATAGATAATTTGGTCTCTGAACTTGTAAGGGAGGGACAAATTAGTCCTTCAACTTTCAAAATTATCAAATCCGAATTTGTAAAAATAGGATAAATTAACCAATTTGGATGGAAATTGGTTAAATTCAGTTAACAATGGTAATTAGCCCTTTTTTGACGGAAATTGGTATGGTTGATAAATTTCATCCAATTGTTAGGAGAATTTTAACCAATTTTCATCCAAAAGATCTAAATTGTCGTTTTTTTTTTTACAAATTCAAGTGTGATTGGCAATTGGAAGTTCATTGGTTCATTTGTCTTTTTCTTACAAGTTCAGGGGACAAATTATCCTCTTTAAAAGTATAAGTAAATTATTACTATATTAAAAAAACAATTGTGAAATATGAAAAATAGATATTGTGAGAGATTTTCTCATTTGAAATTCGATATACAACTTGATATGGAATTAATTAAAATGTATGAGAAGGAGTGTGATAATCGAGAAATTATTACATGGACTAGTTCCACCACGTCATCCATGGTCACAACCAATAGAATTGTAACAATTCAATTTTTTTTCCTACAATTACTAAAACCCTACCAAATTAATATCTTAAATTTTGGGACTTATCATGTAAATCTCATCCAGTTAAACTTGAAGCTAAACCTGGTGTTAAATTCGTCTAAATTTTAGGAAAAATTTTGAGTTATCACAATTCTATTGGTTGGGACCATGGATGACGTGGTGGAACCAATCTATCTAATAATTTCTCGTGATAATCGGATATTGGAAGAATTGTTACTATATATATATATATATATATATATATATCTTTGGCTAAATGTTTAAATTGGTCTTTAACCTCTGTAAAAAAGCTCAAATAAGTGGCTGGGATCTCTTATCATTGATATCCGAGAGCTGTTGAAACGGGAGTGGGTTTGCTCGTGCTCTATACGTTAGGCGAAGGGAATTTCAGTGCAGACGTATTATCTAAAATGGGTTGCTCTCTGGAGGAGGATTATGTTGTATTCAGGCAGCCACCTTTGAAGGTGAGGGAAACAGTACAGGCGGATAGCAGAGGAGTTGCTTATCCTAGAGGGTTTAAGATGTAATTTATTTCTTTCGGGGTTTTACCAAAAAAATAAGTGGCTAACCTTTTAATTTGGTTAATTAACTCCCAAACGTTGCAAAATTAGCTCAAACTCTAACATTGCAAAATTGGCTCAAATCAGTTCCTAATGTTGCCCATTTTGCAACGTTAGAGATTGATTTGAGTTGACTTTGCAACTTTAGGGACTTTATTAACCAAATTAGAAGGTTAAACCCTTATTTGAGTATTTACACAAACATTAAGGACCAAATTCAGCAATTAGCCTATCTCTTTCTACTATCTCAAATCAAATGGTGGCATTCTTTATTTTATTTTTTTAAAGAATCAAAGGCTAGCAATTGCACTAACCTTGTTGGTTTCTTGAGCCATAATCTTAATTACGTGAATCTTGTCAAGATTATCACACCAAGTAAAATAATCAATCTTTCATGGTCTAATAAATCACAAAAATATTCAAAAGTACAGCTGTATAGGGGAAAGCAGCCATTTCCAAATAGCAACAAAAACCCTTTCCCCATGCGTGCTTCATAGCAAAAGCAAAGCTTACCCAATGAACCCAAAGTAAGTAATTTGGTGAGGTGTTTTATCAAAGAGACTGTTTCTTCCTCCTTGGATTGTCCCATTTTCCTCTATTAAAAGCTTGTGCATTATATCACCTCAAAGTAGTTTGCTAAAAAGTGGTTTTCTTGTTGAAGATTAATGTGACTTTATAATGCTTCATGGCCCTACATTAATTTTGATAATATAATTAACACTAAGATAGTGTTTTCAGGGGGAAAAAAAGAAGAAGAAGCTTTTATAGAAAATGACCCATTTCTCTGCTACAAGCCATCATGATTAGATACTCCCGTATAATAATTCTTATGTCAAGCTGTTGTTGTGTTGGGGCAATCATTTGAAAAGAAACCACTATGAAAACCAATATATTGGATAACGATTTGATTTGAAAAATGAAACCTTTTCAAGTGCTTCACAATTACATTTAATTAATGTACTGTTTTTACAACAATTTTAGTTGAAAACAGAAAAGCTTAAACAAATCAAATGTTTAATCACAACATAATTGTGTAGGTTTTGATTGGTGTGTGTAAAGATTGATAAGACTTTTCAAAGGAAAAAGAATAGCTGTTTTTTGCTAACTGACATTTCTAAAGAAAACCAAAATTTGGTGCCCCGGCCCCTTTTAGAATTTGATTAACTTGGAGTCACTTCATTTCTTTTGCACAAAGATTAAAAGATTCAATGTCTTGTTTGTTTATTTTTTTGGCCAAATATTCAATGTCTTGTTAAGGAAACCTTTACATTGGAGGTTGGATTGTAATCTGAAAAAGAAAATTATCCATGATTCCATTAATTTGATTGGGGGCTAGAAAACAGTTGTTGCTTGGAACATGTTTGTGACTAATGAGGTCATGCTTATGTGTAATGACTAAAAAAATATGTAGAAGAAAGAGCAAGAGATAGTATACGCAAATGAAACAAAGGTTTTTGTTGTCATCTTGAATGCTCAATAATGAAAGAAATGAAAAGTGGGGGGAAAGAGAAATGGCTAAGAAAAGAAAATAAGAGAAAAAGAAGGATAAACCCACTAGAAAGGATTTTCTATACATTAAATAGGGAAGTATTGGGTTGGTAGAATCACAAGTTTGATGAATTGCAAGAATTCTTACATCATAAATATATAAATAGTATTACTATTTTGTAAATCTATATGTTTATAATTTGGAAAGTTGATATGGTTGTAGTTGTAGATTATTAATATTGAAAACCACAGTTGAGTAGAGTATGGTTCTTTTATCACATGACCCACACATTTTAATTGTCTGCCTTTATATATTTCATGCCATTTTGGAAGGCTAGAGATAGAAATTAGAATTACCCTTTAAATTGGTGGAAGCAAATATTTCTGTAATGCATGGTAGGTTGAGACTTGGGACAGCTAGGGTAGTAGGGACAAGCAATAGAAAAGGTACAAATGGAAGATAAACCAAGAAATGGGTCATTGACCAAAACAAGGATATAACTGAAACAAAGGGAAAGTGAATTGTGGATATATATGGACAGCCATTACTACAACAATGTAAATGAAGATAGTGGGCATAACTTGGTGAATGAGTTTCAAAACCCATACATCATTTGCTTTTCCTGTCAAATATGAATGGATTGGCCTTCATCAGAATCTATCTTTGTTTTTTTGGGTCACTTCGTATGGTTGTAGAGCAATATATGCTGGCATTCAAGTTTCAAGAATGCCAAAAATGGGAAGATTTCCTTAAGCAGAGCATATTCAATAGTTCTTATGACTACCTTGAAGAATTGGCTAAAATGGCAGAGGTCTTGAGGACATATATGACATAGTTAAATTAAATTACTTCAGGCATCAAAAGTATGCTGCAAATTTAAAAACAAAATTTCTTTGATTATACTCAAATGTATAGTAACTTGCTGGTACAAGGGAACCCATGCCTGCAACTATAATTATCAATCCTACCATCTCTGACAATAGACAATTATTGGGTAAAAAGAATCCAAACTCACTACTAGAATGAAGACTATAATTTGAAGTTTCAAGACTTTAACTTATGCCTCATTGAGAAAAAAGAGAGCCTCTATAGTTATAGTCTCATAATCTTTGGTTCAGATGCTGGTGTTCCCACACTAGTACCAGAGAATAAATTGTTTTCATCCACGTGCACGCATGGTAGTTTAGTACCCATAACCTGATCACAAAAAAGAAAGGCAATAGGTTAACCAACCATTTGTACAAAACTTAAATGTTGATGGTCAGAACTCAAAAGCATTGAAGTTGAGCGCCTAATCAACAATTTAAACCTGGATTATTCATAGGGGCAGCAGGTTCAGGTTCCTTAATATCAACTACCACAGCATCTGATGTGAGGAATGTCCTTGCAACAGAAGCTGCATGCTCCAAGCAACATCTTACCACCTGTGTTTCAGAGCAACAACATTACTTGATAACGCCTAATATAACATTCGAACTTCAGACAGCCATCTTTCCTTTTAGTAGGGCATAGAAGAAAATAATATCCTTCTTAACAATTTAGTAAAATCAACTCAATCTATATTTGGTCTGAATACTAGTACCAACATTATCTAGGAAAGGTAAAATAATACTCCGATACGATGTGAAAGGAGTTCATTGTCTGACAACAAGCAAGCCTAGTAATTAAGAAAGTCTCCCTAATTTAGTTTAGACCAAGTTTTTGTATGCCAAGTCTCTGTTCTAAAAGTTCATTTAGCAAGATTATGAAATTTATGTAAAGAGATCATCAATATCTATATAAACTAACCGGTGTCTTGGAATAATTAAACTCACAAATATACCATATAGGAATTTTTTGGAACATGATCAAATATAGTGAGAAAATGCTAGAAGACTCACTTTTGTCGGGTCAATAATACCAGCTGACATGAGATCCTCATATTTGCCAGTTGCAGCATTATAACCATAGTTGGGGTTGTCAGTGGACAGCACCTGATGGCCAAAATGAGAATAGATATATATAAAATGATTTATAGATATTAAGCTAAATAACCAGACGTGATCTATCACAATGGCATACCTTTTCAATGACAACACTACCTTCGACCCCAGCATTCTTGGCAATCAACTTCATTGGATAGCTCAGTGCCCTTTTAACAATGTCAGCTCCAATCTGCCAACAAATATTAGAGGGTCAGAAATGTTTCACTGTTTAATAAGAAAGCCTGTAGTCCAATAGACAAGTAAGAATTTAAGACATGCATCACCTTCTGTTCATCATTGTCAAGAGTCTCTCTTATAGCATCAACTTTGGCAGCAAGCCTCAACAAGGTGCAGCCTCCACCAACTACGATGCCTTCTTCAACAGCTGCCTGCAAATCATGAATGTATTAAAATTCATCATTAATTAACTTTAAGCTAGACAAGGAATGTTAGGCAATAAAGTTGATAGTAAAATATCTTGCACAAATTAAACAGACAAAGTCTAACAGTAAACCTTTGTTGCATTAAGAGCATCTTCTACTCTCAATTTCTTTTCTTTAAGTTCTGTTTCCGTTTGTGCTCCAACCTAGAAACACAAGGTAAAAATTATATGAAAGAAAATATGATAATATACTATATATCTAAGTCTATTACCTTTCTTTAATAATAATAATAATAATAATAAGTCTTTTACCAACACTTACATTAAGCAAGGCCAAATTTTTACCTGAATGACTGCAACACCTCCTGAAAGTTTTGCAACTCTTTCACTGAGCCTTTCTTTCTCATAGTCCGTGTCTGCTGCCTGATATGAAATTCAATTATAAATAAAGAGAAAACAACACGGGTGAAGATAGTAATACAAGGGTAAAGTGATTCCATTGAAGCACCTCAAGAAGTTTCTTGATCTGGGTAACTCTCTTATTCACTGCTTCCTGTGTGCGTCCATCACCAACAATCGTAGTTGTCTCCTTAGTGAGCACCACTTTCGCAGCTTGGCCCAGGACCTCTTTCCCAGCTTTGTCCAATGACAGCCCAACCAAATCTCTTATGACAGTACCTAGATATATGTTACAATTAGGTTTAAATAAAAGAAAATATATTTGAGTGGGTAGAATTATGTAGCTATTTTCTGTAAGATGCCACACAAACCTCCAGTGAGTGTAGCAATGTCATCAAGATATTGACTTTTTCGATCTCCAAAACCAGGGGCTTTCAGAGCAGCAATCTTCAGTGATCCTCTAAGCTTGTTGACAACTAGGGTAGCAAGAGCTTCCTGCTCAATGTCTTCAGCAATTATTACAATTGGGAAACCATCTCTGATAGCATCTTCCAAAACGTTGACAAGATCTCTTGCATTTGTTATCTTTTTGTCAACCAGTAGTAACTGCACAAAACAGCTTTCGGAAGTCAGTAATCTTCTCAAAATAGAACCCCTCAAGTTTCACCTATGTGTGAATATTGCTTCTGAGTTGATTCTTTGTTCAATCAATGCTTGCGAAGTACCTTGCAGTTTTCATATTCAGCAGTCATTTTCTCATTGTCTGTAACAAAGTAAGGAGAGATATAACCACGGTCAAATTGCATCCCTTCCACAACATACATGTTGTTTTCAGAACTGCTTCCTTCCTCAAGAGTCACTATGCCTTTTCTTCCCACCTTAGACATAGCTTCAGCAATCATGTTGCCTACTTCATAGTTGTTTCCTGCACTAACAGCAGCCACATCTGCTAGTTCACTGTCTTCAACCTGCAGATTAACACCTATGGTTAAATTTTGCTTCCAAGCATACACGAAAATGGAAATTACAACTCCATTTAGAAGGTAAAATTAGGTTGAGACTTTGTGATTCGTGGTAGAAAGAAGAACATATTGGTTTACCTCTTTTGACATCAACTTAAGTTCAGACACCAGGGCCTTAGTAGTGCTTTCAATACCTTTTGTAATTTGAACAGGATTTGCACCGGCAACAACCACCTGGAGAGAATAACCAAAAACCAAAACAATTTAAGCTTACAAAGGATATGTAATTTTAAATGAGGTAACTGATTTGAAGTTCTCACAAACCTTAACACCTTCAGTTATCAAACCTTGTGCAAGAACAACTGATGTGGTTGTTCCGTCACCAGCCAAATCATTGGTCTTTGAAGCAGCCTGTCTCACCAATCTAGCACCAATGTTCTCCACGGGATCCTCCAACTCAACCTACAAAACAAAAATGAATTATCATAAATGATAAAAGGGGGGCAACAATCAAACTCAAACCCAATTAAAAAGGCCCACTTAAATAATCAAACGATTACAGCTATAAACCACACACACACACACACACACACACACACACACACAAATGTCATATCTGCAAAACAACAAAAGTATACATTGAACCAAGGTGTACATACCTCCTTAGCAACAGTTACGCCATCATTAACAATTTTTGGGGAGCCATACTTGCTCTCTAAAACTACATTTCTCCCTTTTGGACCAAGAGTAACACCAACTAGGTCAGCAAGTTTGTTAACACCTGTCTGAAATAGAAAAGATGAAAGAATAAATCAACGAAACTGCCAAAGGACATCAGACTAAACAAATTAGACACTGCCAACTTACTTGAAGCTTCTGGATGGCAGAACCATTCTTGTTGAAGTGCAACTCCTTGGCCATTGCCCAAATTTTGGGAGAGCGTTCTCTCCGTAAAACCACATTATGCTTCCTGCCCACAAAGGAACCTGAAGATATAGAATCAGATGATGCTAGTCGACCTGAAGAACTCAGAAACCTTTTATCCATTGTCCTACTGCAGGGAAATGCTGGAGAGCCCATAGATGTCATGGTGATGAAAGATGAACTCATTTTCTTTCAAGAACCTAAAACATTAGACGAAATAAAAGATGTAGATTAATTAATGACCACTAAAATAGATACAGCAAAAGGAAGTGCGTGATTTAAACTCATAAGCTTCCAGTATCCCAAAGATTACTCATTCTAGGTACCATTTTTAAAACATATATCGTTTATGAGCAGATAGGATATGAATAAACACCATATGTTTCACAGACTTTAACATTTATATGAGCATTGCAGAGTTGAAATAATCACCAAATTCATCAAGACTGATTTATAGAAGACTGATGAGGCAACTTTAGTGAATCCCAAGGCAACAATATTTTGTTAGACCATCCAAATACATGCAATATGGACTGTTCTTAGAAACTGAAAGTTACACAATAGCACAAGTTCACTTCAATAACAACAAAGACATTCATGTTTATAAACTCGTATAAAGAAGTTAGTAAAGAGTTTCTAAGAATAAGCATTAGTTAATCTATTCGAGAAAATTTGACACACTAATAGGCTTTAGAAAGCCTAAAAACCCCAAGATATAATGTTCATCTTTAGCAGCCTTATCTTGCTAGAATTTATCCAAATTATTCACTCGGAGTTTCTCAATAAGTAAATGTAGATTTTGCGAATTTCTTCACAAGAATCAGTTACTATCTGTGAACCCATTTACTAGACAAATATAAAACTTCAAACTTTAAGTGCCTTTAATTTTTACTCTAACAGCAACCAAAACAAAAGACTTTGCTAATCTCAGAAAGCTCACATGATAATGAATAACAAAAAAGAAAGGACATTCGTAAGAAATGATGAACTTCTTTAATCAATTATTTACCAATCTAGATTCTAAACCCATATACAGAAAAAACCCAGAAAGCTAAATGAATAGCTTGTCCTACTTCAAATGTAGTTTCCACTTTCCACCATTCATAAAGCAAAGCAATAGATAACATCAATACACCACAAATTTACTCTCTTTGCTTACATTTTCTAAGCATCAAATAAGAAGAAAGAAAAATTTAAAGCAGGAGCATTCACAGAAGGGGAAACTTTACCTGAAAACGGCGGCTGATAGCTTTGAGAAGATAGGGTTTTAAATGGGTTTTTGAGGATAAGGAAGAGAGACAGACAGTGCAAAAATGTCAACTAGGGAAACTCCGGCGAGTGAAATGCAGGAGCAGGGAGCAGAGGTTTTTAATTAGTAGGAGGGGATTTTGATATCTGTGCTGATAGCGTAGGATTCTTACGGTAGTCCTCATTCTTTGGATTAAATCTGGACCGTTGAAAAGGAGGACTAAACTTCAAAATCAATTGGCTATCAGATTCAGATTGTTTGGAAATTTCTAGAAGTAGTTGCTACCTACAATTAATAACCCACATGTGTAACATGTGGTGTAGGTTTCCTCTTTCCCTTTTATTTATTGAAATTGAATTAATTGATGATTTGATCTCATGTACAATGAGGCAAATTGCAAACGACCATGACAAAATTTCTACTATCAAATAATTGGTTTTTTTTTTTTGTTTAATTTTGTTTTGATTTTGGGATTCTTTCTGTGTGTGTGTTATGATTATTGAGATAATAATTTTCTTTCACAAAGAAACATATACTAGTCATGTAGTAGTGTGGTTTGGTTACATTTGAACTCTTCTTAACCATAAAAAGTAAAACTGCCATAAGTTCATGTTTGAAAAAGGATTTTCCAGTTAAAACCAAATTCAAAAAGCATGGGGAGAGCTTAAGCATTTGGATTCTTGTTTGCAACACTAGCAATTGTCACCATGCTTTTCACCTTGTTGAGCAGTAATAGAAGTAAATACACAATAAAATCAATCTTATGGTACATGACAAAAGTTGTATGGCTTGCAAAGTTTGTAGACTGAAACAAACAACTTGAATTACATCCATCAGTATGTAACTATTGTCTTGAGAGCGTAGGTTTCTTGGGGTTTTACTCATTATTTGGAATGAATCTGAACCCTTCATGAGGAAGACTAATTTATATGCTGAATCGTATTTCTTTGGGAAATTCCGACAAAGCAAGGTCAGATTAATTATATACAACTATAATTTTCCCAACCTATTCCATAATTTAAAACATACAAGAGAAATGTCAAATGTCATTAGTCAAAGTCCTGCAAGAAAGTAAACTGCTATGTGCTTTCCTTCCTTTTTCCTGTTTCACTAAGAAGTTTTAATCTATACTAAACCAAACATAATTGTATTGATGACGAATGTCATGAGCACAGGTCTCCCTCAGCTCGTTATTGAGATGATGGAATACATGCTTGAAGCTGAGGAAATGCTACACGATGATATAGAGGAAACAGGTTAATTAGTACAAATTGCAATTCCTAAAACCAAAAGGTATGAACTATGAAGTCAACAAAGTCTTCTTCTAAGGATTTATCTTATGGTAGTCTAATTCACTGCTCCTTTATATTCTTGATATATAGAATTCAATGACTAAGCAAATGGATCCAAAGCTTTTAGAAGCAATTGCAAGGAATTATAAGCACACCTTTACTAGTTTAGCTAGAAGGAAAAAGGGAATTCTTGAGCAAAGAGATCCCTCCTCGAACACGACATTACATCTTGCTGCTAGATTTGGGCATGTTGAATTGGTAGCAGAGATTGTTAGATTGTGCCCTGACTTGCTTCTGTCTGAGAATGATAGGCAGGAAACTCCGTTACATGAAGCATGTCGTCAAGGGAATGATGAGGTGGTAGACTTGCTTTTCGAGACCAACCCCGTGGCAGCAACCAAACTCAACAACGAAAATCAGAGCCCTTTCTTGCTAGCCTGCAGAAATGGACATCTCACGGTGGTAAAACTCATGCTAAGAGAGTCATGGTTGATGGAATTTGAGGAAGATAGGGTTGACTCAACTCCCTTGCACGTAGCTATATCTGGCGGGCACATAAGTATGAGCTTTCATTTCAAGTCCACCATTTTACATGATGTTCATAGTAATGTTTCCATTGTGTTATTACTGTGAACTAAATTGCAGCAAACTGATGCAGATGTCATAAATCAGCTATTGCAAGTGCGTCCACACTTTGCTCGAAAGAGTAACAAAAAGGGACTTTCTCCATTGCATTATGCTTCTAGCAGGGGGCACCTAGAGACCACAAAGCTGCTTTTCAGCCATGATTCTGACCTCGCTTTGCAATATGACAGTGATGGTCACACACCGTTGCACCTAGCAGTTATTAATGGCTATATGACTATGCTTGAAGCATTTCTGTCAAGCGCTCCCACTGCTTTCGGATATTTGACAAGAGATGGAGAAACAGTCTTTCATCTGGCCATAAGATTTGAAAAATATAATGCCTTTGTGTTTTTAGCACGGTTTTTCAATTTTACCAATCTTCTTCGCCAGCCTGACGGATTTGGGAACACCATACTGCATCTTGCTGTCCTAAGAGAGAACTATCAAGTAATTCCCTCATCCTTACTCTGTCTTTATCAGCAACCAATCCACACTGCAAGAAATTCTCATAAATGCACAAGTTTTCACTAAAGAACATATATAATTTTGCATTCAAAATATCATGAGTGCTTTCATTCATTATATGAACAGGATATGAACTAAATACTATATATACTTGTGGAGTTTATTTTACACTCAAAAAGAAAATCTCAGATCAAGTTTAAGTCTGTTTGATTTTCCTCAGAATATATAAGTTCCAACTCAGTAGGTTTTCAGCTAGAAAACAGAAAACAATTTCTGCTGAAAATGCCTCTAGTATTATAAATCCTTCCCTTTTTCCCGATATAATTGTACTAATATATAACTTATATGGTTTTCTGCCAAGATGATTTCAGACAGTGAAGTACATTATTGATACAACAATTGTGGACATAAATCATCAGAATCATAAGGGGTATACTGCACTGGATATACTTGAACATGCTAGAATAGATGCAGAAAACGAGCAATTGAAGGCATTGTTACAAAGAGCAGGAGCTAAATACAGCATAGAATTGTCACCTCTTATGCCAGAGATTAAGCAAATCCATCCGCCAATGCTAACACATGGAAACCCCGGAGACATAGTTGAGGAGAAAGAGCTAACAGTTTTTCACCCTAGTCTTGATTCAAGAAGGGTTGAACCCAAGGACTCCATACTTAGCATTGAGCCATCAGTGGACTTGGCTACATCAAGCATCAGCCAGAACTCAAGAGGACATTTTCTTAGAAATCAAATTGCAAGCTATCTACCTCAGTCCTGGAAAGAGAGAATGGTTTTGCCAACGCCATGGCACCAGAAAAGGCATTTAAGTAGATCATGTGGGCACTTGCCAGATCTAATTAGTACAACAGAAGAAGGACAAAGAAATGATTTACATGAGCATCAGAATGGTGAGAAATCTATTGTTCAGGAGAAGTGTGAATCACCAAAACAAGATAAGCTAAGGAATCTGTGGCAATTGAAGTGTGCCAGTGAAAGACGCAGAAAAGAACTAAGTAAACTTCACAGAATTCGCCAGCATAAACAATATGAAATGCACAGCGAAGCAGCACTAAATGCCCGAAACACAATAGTACTAGTTGCCATCTTGATTGCTACAGTTACTTTCTCGGCAGGCATAAACCCTCCTGGCAGTGTCTATCAGGAAGGACACTTGAAAGGGAAATCGCTAGCGGGTAAAACAAAAGCATTCAAGATCTTTATGATAAGCAACTACATTGCTTTGTTCACTTCTTTAGGGATTGTAGTAGCTCTAGTTAGCATCATCCCTTTTAAAAGAAAACAATTAATGAGGCTAATATTGATCACTCACAAGCTAATGTGGGTATCTCTGTCATTCACTGCAACTGCTTTCATCTCTGGCACATGGGTGGTTGTGCCCCAAGGTCGAAATGGTGGGTGGATGGTTGAGGTTCTGCTGGCTATCAGTGCAGGCAGTCTAGGAATTTTGTTCATTTATCTAGGAGTTGCAATGTCTAGGCATCAACTAAGGAAATTGAGGTATAGGGACAATAAGAAAGAAAGGGTTGCTGATATTGCTGCCATCCAGGGTAAAAACCGGTCGCAAAGTTCTATATTTGATAATAGAAGAAGTGAAAACCAGTCGTATCAGATGAGTCAATCGACCAACTCTGATGTCGATAGTTCCACATCCTTAGGATATCATGCATACTAAATCACTTTGATTGAAGAAACAATAAAGTTGAAAAACATGTACTTTACTATTTTAAAGCACAAATGTAGAACAAATATGAAGAGGGAGGTCAGGTTGTTGAAATGAAATAGAACATTTTACTCTTTAATCTTCTTCTTTTGCTTACATTTTCTGGTGAGAGCATGAATTTGCGACCATTTTTGGACCATTTCAAAGCTGGAAACCTTCGCCGTTGACCTGGACATGCTTCATGTATGTTTGAAGTTAGTAGGCTCAACAGAGTTTGAAGAGAGGGCAGAGATTAAGGCTGCAGCATCAATTTCCACAACTAATTTTCTGATATTGAACTTAGCAATATCTAACCATCTCTAGGTCCCCAACATTCTGCCAAGAAGTTGGAGGCCTTGCCTAGATGCCTAACAGAGCCTAGAAGCCAGTTTCCATTTGCATCTCTCAATATAGCACCTGCTCCTGCTATATACAGGTTAATTAAAGAAAAACCATCAGAATTTTTATACCATCAGGATTCCAAGAGACTGGCACAAATGAAGGACCTCCTACCTGTTTCATTTTACCACATAAAGCATAAAATGCACCAGCTTTAGAAATTGCAACAGGTAAATCAAGTTAGAAGGTTTAGGCTTATGAAAAACAAACTGGTTCCTCCATAACCAGATTTCCCGCATAAGGTGAAGAGACAGAAGGTTCATGGGAATAGAAGGGGGCAAATGGTGGTGTATCATAAGAAATGGAGTGAGGAAAGGAGCATGAGCCTTCAAGAATGTTTCATATTTCATTGCACAAAAGAGTTTCAGGTATATAACACAAAATAACACCACTATACGGCTATACCTTTATGTATAGAATGCCACTTGTGCCTTCTAACTGCATAATAAAAATTCTCATTATACCTTTATTTGGATATTAGGACGCACCATTATACCTTGATGTATAATGGGAATGCCATCACTTTTGCTACAAATAGAGATTCCCGCCACCAACATTTATTCAGATGGCACCATTTATACCTTAATGTATAATAGGAATGCCACTGTTGTGAGTTTAGCCTTCGATAAGAATGCCTTGAATCGAAGTATCTTAATTGAACTTGCATCATTATACCGACCAAAAGGAAAGAGCTACTGATAATAACCAGAAAACACCATTCTAAGAAAAGATCATTAACCTAGTTTTTAATTGGCCTCAGTAGAATAAATTCTAGTTATGTTTGGGACATACATAACTTTTGCTTTCTCAAATATGAGTACATCCTCCGACCATATTTCCTTAACCAAAACCCACCCATGAAACAGTTTTATTCTATTCATGACTAAAACAAGTAATCCAAAGTTGGCAAAATTGTACCCTGTTCAAAAAAGATGTATAGAAACCCAACTTTAAAGAATTTTTTCATATTTATCTGCACCATTGTGTCTTTACTACAAAATAGGAATGCCAATTATAAAACAATTTACATATTTATTTGCACAATTACATCTCTCCCAATGTGATAAGAATGCACTGAATGGCTGTAATTGGCTGTTGGCACCATTATACCTTCATGTATAATAGGAGTACCCACACTTAAAAAGCATACGATGAATTTGGGTCATATGCTCCGCCAGTAAAAATTATAGGGTTTTGAAATTTCAGAAGAAAAAAAAATCCTTTTCAAAACCAAATCCTAAAGTTTATCAGAATCAGGTAAAACCAAACGTCTACCCAAAATCATCATAAAACATCAAGAATTCAAGATTGGTAAAGGTAGATACAGAGCAAAAGCAATTTAGAAATACCTTAAAAGAAGCATAAACTGAGAGTCCCCTGCGGCGATTGATAGAGCAAAATTATTCGAATTCCGCGCTCTTTCCTCTCTCTGTTTCTTTTCTTTGAACCTAGAATCAACGGTAGAATTATGGAGAACTTTTTTTTTTTGGTAGATATAGTTAGGAACTTTAAGGCGGTGTAAATCGCGTCTTAATAACGCGAGACGCATTTATCTGTAACGGCTCTTTCTCACTAATTGGGCCAGGCCCAATTCTGGCTTTTATATTTTATATCTACGTATTACTACTATATATAAATTAGGTCTCCCAGCCCAATTTCGGCCCGTTCTTATTTGCTATTCTTTTTTTTGAAAATATATCATTTTTAGTATGTAAATAATTTATACAATTTATTAAAAAATCTAATTTATAAGGAAAAATAAATAAATGTTGCTAAGGAGAAAAATATTTTGGATTAAGTTAATTCTATTTTGAACAGAGATTGGTAGTGTATCTTTTTTCTTTTTTTTGCTGGACGATTGGCAGTGTAAATTGCAACACACAGTTCGGGGAGATAATTTTTGGTGATAATCTAAAATAAATAAATAAATATTTTTTGGACCATTTCAAAGCTGGAAACCCTTGCTGTTGACATGGACCAGCTTCATGTATGTTTTTCAGTCCTTACCTGTGCCATCATCTTCTGTTTGAGAACAGGTTCCTAGAGGTGAAGCTGGTTTCTCTTGAGAATCCCAGACTATATTTTATGTTTTGGGTGAATTAATAAGGATGAAGAAAATTCACTCCAATTTCTTAAGTTTCATTTGAGTCAAAATTCAAATGTAGGAATTATGAACTGAATTTTTTAATTTTAACAGTTAAGATGCCATGCCAGTTTGAAAACAACTTGTTGTTATGATAACTAATTAAAGTAGCCATTTCTGTCATGGAAAACTTTCCTCACCATTTTTTCCTTGAAGATGCTGGGAAGAAGGCATTTAAATGCCTTGAAGGAACTTGAAAGTTGAGGAAGTCAAAGTACCAAAAGAATATATCAAGACCAAGTAAACTTACATAGGAAAAAAAAAAAATTATGCAGTCTTTAGACTCTCACTATCAGTACCAAAAAATGAAGAATCTTCAAGTTCCTGCAGGTGAATCATCAATCATATATTAATTAATGAATTCATAGTTGATTATCACGGGGCCTTTTTTCTTGTTTCCTTTTGAGAAACTTATAGCAGTGTCTTGTGAGACTTAAGAAAATGGATCCAGAGCTTTTAGATGCAATCACAGGAAACAAAATTGAAGTTTTCATCAATTTGGTTACTAGTAATGAAGCGGTTCTTGAACAAAGAACAGCAAGTTCCTTGAACACAGTGCTACATCTTGCAACAAAATTTGGGCACATTGAAATGGTGACTGAAATAATCAACTTATGTCCACACATGGTTGAAGCAGAGAATCAGCGGTTAGAGACTCCGCTGCACGAGGCTTGTCGCCAAGGCAATGTTAAGATTGTAATGCTTCTATTAAACGCCAATCCTTGGGTAGCTTGTAAGCTTAACCATCAGAACGAGAGTCCATTTTTCATGGCTTGCAGCAATGGTCATCTCAAAGTTGTCAAGCTTCTTTTGAATCAACCATGGCTGCGCGAATTGGAAGAAGATGGTATTGATCAAAACTGTCTTCATGTGGCTGCATCTAGAGGACATACTGGTATGCCACATACTTCTTTAGAGTTTAGGCTAATTTCTTCCTTAAAAATTTTTTTTGCTCTATTTGGCATATTCAGTGAAAATTTTTTATTGGTATTTCAGGTGTTGTCAAGAAAATACTAGATGTGTGCCCTAACTTTGCTCAAAAGATTGACAAGAATGGTCAATTTCCTTTGCACTCTTCTTCTAGTAAAGGCCACCGGGAAATAACACGGATGCTACTGCAACTTGATTCAGATATAGCTGTAAAATTCAGTAATGATGGTTACACACCATTACACTTGGCAGCAATGAATGGCAAAGCTGCAATACTCGAAGAATTCTTGTCCATGGCACCCACAGCTTTTCAGTATCTTACAAAACAAGGAGAGACAGTTTTTCATTTGCTAGTGAGATACAATCACTGTGATGCTTTTGTGTATTTGGTGCAAGTTTTTGCTGATACATATCTCTTCCACTGTCCAGATCAATATGGTAACACCATCTTGCATCTTGCAGCCTATGGGGGGCGGTATCAGGTTAGGAATAGATTTGATATAATTAGTTTTTCTTTTCCATTGAGATTCACACAAAATATAATTAGTTTTTCTTTTCCATTGAGATTCACACAAATTTGGTTATAGCTACTATTATCTAAGAATATTTTGAAACTGCATGTTTTTAGCTGGTTTGGGGCTATGCTTTTGTCTAATTTTCTTCTTCATGCGGTTCATAAGTCATAGGCATAGCCCACAAAAGTAGTTAATCTTTACAAGAGTTTGAGATGGTCAACAATTAACATGATAATTGAAAATTACTAGTACTCAATTTGCAAAAAGGATAATTCAGATAGAACAAGAAATATAGACAAAAGAAGCATGTTACAATGTTTGTGGAAGTATGATCCTCTGTTAAGTACTCTGTTTTAACTCTGTTTTTTGCACTATAAACCTCATGTTATGGTCCTATGTTAATTGCTCTGTTCCATCTCTGTCTCTGTGGTCCTTGCATTTTTTTAGAGATGACATAATTGAACTTAAGAAATGCTAGTTTGATTTCAGATAGTGGAGTATTTGATCAGGAGGACAATCATTGAGGTTAATTCTCGAAACCTGAAAGGACTCACAGCACTTGACATCCTTAAACAAGCCGAGGGGAATGCACAAATCCTACTCTTTAAGCTGCTCCAAGATAAAGCCAAGAAAACCAGTGAAGTTGAGGAATGTAATACTAACACATCAGAAGAACCAGAGTCCTCTTTATCAAGGAACAAGGAGAATTTAATTTCTAATGGGCTAGGCCTAATGCGTTTAAGCAAGGGACGACGCGAAGAACTAAATGAAATGGCTCATTTTCGCCAGAATAAGCAACATGAGATGTACAGCGAGGCACTTCAAAATACCAGAAACACTATCACAGTGGTAGCCATTTTGGTAGCAACCGTCTCTTTCACAGCAGGCATAAGCCCTCCCGGAGGGGTTTACCAGGAAGGACCGCATAAAGGAAAGTCAGTAGTGGGTAAAACAACTGCTTTTAGAGTTTTTTTACTGAGCAACAACATTGCATTGTTCACATCTCTATGCATAGTTGTTGTTCTAGTCAGCATCATACCTTTTAAAAGAAAAGCACAAATGAGGCTCTTAGTGATTGCTCACAAAGTCCTATGGGTAGCAGTGGCGTTTATGGCTACGGCTTATGTTGCAGCAGTATGGGTGACCGTGCCTCATGATCATGGAAGATGGGTGCTCGTGGCATCACTATCGACAAGTGGGGCAACTCTAGGAACAGCTTTCATCAGTTTAACTGTGATGCTGGTTGAACATTGGTTACGAAAGTTGAAATGGAGGAAAGAACAACAAAAGAGAGGAAAAGAACTTGAGGATCTCAGAATGAGAAGGTTAGGTTCCTTCAATTCAGACATGGAGAGTTCCAACCTCCAAGGTTATCATTCATATTGAAGAACCAAGTTGTTAACAATTAGAAGTGTAAACTAGTTCAAGGTTAATTGTAAAGGGCCTAGTGCTATATATCTTATAGGTCAAATTTGTTCATAGGTGAGTTTGCTAGGGCCTGTTGCTTGTAATGAATCTGTCATGCCAAACGATTGATATGTAATCAACTTATAAATGGCAAAGTTTCAAAAAGTTGGATAACTTCTTCTTGTTGAATTGTTAAGCTTTTGTTGTTAACTGTTGAGTAATTATATTGGAAGTGCCCTTCATATCTTTACATTTTAAGGTTACATCTGGACATTATAAAGGGCAAAACAGAGAAGTTGAATTGTCCTTTATAAGGTTACATCTGGTTTCTTATACAACTCTTAATAATACTTCGAGAAAGAAACTCATAATTCGACAATGAGCAGAATATAAAGAGTGGGAAAGAAAAGATAAAACCAAAGAGGTCTTGGAAAAGAAATGATAAAAACTAAATGAGCAATATATATTATATATTATAATCTCAAAATAAAGTTGCACTACCCTTTATAAACTATAAATAAATGAGGATTCCTATCTTTGCTTCAAAATTTCCTCACCCTCTCAAAAAATAATTCTAGCAAGCAAACACAAAAACCACCTCCGTTTGATGTTTGGAAGCTGCATTGCTTAGATAACATACACAATGGTTGATCTGTCTTTTTTGCACTAGAACATTTGATCCGTCTAGCGTCTCCGCTTCCGCTTCAAATTCTCAGAAGGGAATTTTAGAGGGACAGGAAGGGTAGCAGCATATACACCAGTCTTCTCACGTACGAGTTTGCACCCCAAATTTTCAAAGTGAGTTCTCAAATTTATTGAACTCATTTTTAGATCCTTAGCTATATCTCTTAAGTCAGTTCGAAATTGATCGGCATGTAAAGTGAGCACCAAGACATAACTTATTAGACGGTTAATTTGGTCAGGGGACCAACTTTTTGACTCTTGATCAGCAGCAAACATGGAGTGAAACCTCTGGCGTAGTACGTTAGGAATCTTGTGGTTCTTTGCAGAAGCAACTCTATCCACTTTGCACATATCATTGAACTTCAGAAGATGAGTGATAAATGAAAAAAGACATGCGAGTTTCCACTTCTCGTCTTCATCCTGCAAGGGCATCATGAAATACATAATCAGGGTCCATTTAAGGATTAGAGGTTTCAAAAGCCTGCATTTTTTTTAAATTTTCCAACAAGTATAGTATGCTTTCAAATTATGGAAACCTATTAGGCAAAAACATTTTTAGTCTTCCTGACACCTTACCTCGATGGCTTCCAATTTCTTAATCCTGTTGCAAACAAAAGTTGGATAAGCATTGCTCGATACTTCTCCTCCTTTTTGCCAAAGCCTATATATATCTTCTTCAAGGAAATCCCAGTCTCCCTTGAAAATAATCTGGTCCAATGGATAAGTATCTTGGGGTGAAGTAGCGGAGGAGTCATGTGGAGGGATATTACGAGCAATAAGGGCAGTGGTGTCCCCCAGAGCCGCCTTGTTGAAGGCAACTTGCGCAATCTTTTTGTCCAAGGACTTTTGTGATTCTGGATCAGCTTCCTTTTTCAAAGCAAGCATATCCTTCCTCTGCATATTATTCAAAGATTCAAATGTTATACATAAGTTATTGAAACCGGTGGTTAATTGTACTAAACTAAACCAGCCAGAGATAATGTAGGTGCCACTTGAGTGAAAATGTAAAATAAGCTAATCAAACACCTGTGGACCTATAAAGCGAGTAAAAACCGAAAATTCTACGAGAAATGAGAAAGGACAAACCTTCTTTCTATCCTTCTTTGTTCCATAAAGTGCAGTAAGCTCTCCCATTTTGTCCTCCTTGGTTTCAGCTGTAAGTTCCCTCCTTGCTGAATCTAAATCATCCTTATTAGCAGTCTCCAAGCCTCTAACTCTTGGTTCTAATCTAAATATCTACAATTGAATCATGAAAGACAACAAATTAATTGAACATCTCCATTCAGACTTCAACATCAAAACATTTTCCTTTACTTCCCACCCACCCCTTCATCCTCTATCAATAATACAAGGATGAATAAGCAAACTAGCTCAGCCAAAAAAGAACCACAATATACAACTAATTATCCCCATTTATAGGTACAAAGATAACAAAATTTTTAAGGTTGCTGTTTCCATATAAACCCTAATTAAACAACCAAAAGCTGAACAAGAATCAACTCAAGTCTCCAATTTTACTTCATTATCAACCAAACATAACAACAACATATATTAACAGAAAGTTAGAAGTTAGAAGGAACAACATAAAGCATAACATCACCAATAGTATACAAACAAGTTAAGCAAGCAACAATTCAGCATGGTTTTTGAAATACAAACCAAAAAAAGAAGGTTACATTACGTCAATTCAATACATACCTTATTAGAAGCAATAGGAAGGATCTTGAGAGTCCCAGACTCCTTATCAAGAACTCCGAGCGAGTACCTGCACACTTGTGCAGCAGCTGCCTCACCACGATAACTTGATCCAACAAAATCCACATTGGACCCACTTGGGCTAACCACAACCTCCAGCCTATTATGCTTATTTTGAGCCATGTTTCTATAAACCTTGACCCTTGGTCGGTTGCTGTTGTTTTTGGGTCCATCTTCTTCCTCTTGAGGATTGGGGTTGTAGCCAGATGGGAAATAGGCAACCAAAGGAGGAATCTTTTTTGGTTGGTCTTGGAAAAGTTGGATTTTTACTTGTATATTCTCCTGCTTCGCTTCAGGGCTTTCTGGCACTGCTTTAATCGCTTCTTTTTGCTTCTCTTCTCTGTTTCCCTTCTTAGACTTCTTGGTTCTTGATTTTGATGATGATGGCTCTTGTCCTTCCATGGTAAACCTGTTTCTAAATCGAACATTACAACGAGGATTTGAAGATGGATTGCTGCGTTCCACCGAGGAAGAATCGGCTGCAGAGTGAAAACAAACGGAAGAAGAAAATCACAAGGAATATGTATAAACTATAAACGGGTATTGGATTTTAAGTTTATTAGGAGTTAGGTTTGGGCTCTTTTTGGGGCTTATGTTTTGGGTTTCAGCATTTAGAATTTTTCAGTTCAAAGTTTTAAAAGCTTAAAGCCCATTCTTTTTTTTTTGGCATCACTTAAAGCCCATTCTTTAATTCTTCGGGATTTGAAAGCCCAAGAAAGGATTTTTTTTTTTGGCATTACCAAGAAAGGAAAGTCTAGAATATGGAAAAGAGAAGGAAGGTTTGACCGAAACTTGTAGCCAAACAGTCCTATTTTTCCTCTTTACAGTGTCAGTCTAATTTTCAATGCTTCAGAATATAGAGCTTCCAGTTCCATCCCAGTCGATGAATGAAAACCCTCTCTCATTTTCTTCTATTAGAAAAGCCAAACAAAAAAAAAATGGCGGCCTAGCTTTAGGATTCAAGTAATTTATGAGCCTAGAAGAGAGAGAGGACAATTTGATATTTTTTTTTGGCCAGACAATTTGATATTTGATTAATGTAATCAGTTAATGTAAATTTTTTTATTTTCCAATTAATAAGTGAATTACTAAATATCGCCCTCCTTTTGAACTATTTTGTCCTTTGTTATATTTTTCATCAAACTTCAAACCCTTCAATTCTCTCAAATTCTCTCAACCTTCAAACTTTCAAAACTCAATCATTCAAAATCATTCAAGTAAAACAACATCAAAACGCATGAACAAAGATTTTTCGGATTGAAAGTATGTTTTTTTTTTTAAAAAAAAAGAGAGTAAAAAACAAATATATATTTATCATTAATCAAATATTAAAGTCCTCTTACTAATATTGACATATCCATACTCATTTAAACTAAATGAATTGTCTAATACTTATTAAAGGATAAAAGGAAATTAAAGGAAAATCTAAAAAAAAAAATTAAAGAAGAACAAGAAAGAGCAAAAAAAAAAAAAAGAGATGAGCATAGCGGGTCGCGGCCCACCATGGTCTGGGTCAACTAAGGGGCATTTGAGTAACTGAAATTAAATAAATTATGAGAAAGAAACTTGTTGTTATAGTTAAAGCCGTACCTTATTCTGTCTATATAACCAGTTCCATCGACACATGACTGACGTATACACATCTGGTCACTCTGATATACAGACTCTTCATAACAATTTTCTTATTCATATACTATATACTTAGCCTTTTTTAAATATATTTTGTTTAGGTTGGGTTGCTATATAGCTAAACCTTTATATAACAATTTTTTCTGGTTTCGCTGCGCGACCTTCTCTTCTTCAATGGAATCTCAATTAGCTAACGCTCCTAATTCTTTTAATTATATTGAGTCTCACAGGGATGAGTACAGGCTAACACATGACTTGACAGAGATAGTCCTCCAATTCCCATCAACTGCAGAACAATGGGGGGCGACTGTCAGAAGAAGGTGCATGAAGATCGACCATTGTGTCATCGAATACAGACAACAGGTTCCCATAAACGCAACTGGTTCTGTTATCGTTGAGATACACGATAAGAGGATGAACGACAATGAGTCGATGCAAGCTACATACACCTTCCCAATACGATGCAACATTGATCTCCATTACTTCTCTGCCTCTTTCTTTTCGCTAAAAGATCCTATTCCATGGAAGCTGTATTACAGGGTGTTAGACACTAATGTACATCAGGGCACACATTTTGCCAAGTTCAAAGGGAAGCTGAAGATGTCCACGGCCAAACATTCCGTTGATGTCGTTTTTCGCTCTCCGACAGTTAAAATACTGTCCAAGCAGTTCACAGGGAAGGATATAGACTTCTCTCATGTGGACTATGGTAAGGTCGAGAGGAAGCTGGTGAAATCAGCTTCATCATCCCGATTGGGCATCCAATCAGCTATTGAGTTAAGGCCTGGAGAGTCATGGGCCACAAGGAGCTCAATAGGAATGGACCACACTGACACGGAGTCCGAAATAGCACACAACAGACACCCTTACAGAGAACTCCACAGGCTCAGTACGAGTATGCTGGATCCAGGAGACTCAGCATCAATGGTTGGAGCTGCCAGATCCGAGTCCAATATAACCTTATCAAGGGCCCAATTACAAGAGCTAGTTAACAGCACTGTCGAATTATGCATCAATAGAAATTGTACGCCTCAACAGGCAAAAGAATAATGTTCATCAGGACAAGCCCATACTGCCAGAAATGTTCATCAGGACCGATTCCTTCTCCACTGATACGACGCGTTTGTGAACGTGCCGGATGTAGTAACGTTCTTTCAAATGGGCCGTTATGTCAAGGCTGCCACTGCTGAATATGTTAGCACCAAACAGGTCCTCGAACTTGGGTAATGCTCCGGTTGGGCCAACATGGGGCTTTCTATCCACAACGATGGCCAATGTAAAAACACCTGCAATCTTGACACGATTAGGGTCCATACCTATATCTGGCTCGAGATAATCAATATTAACGGTTCCCTTATATCGCAAACGGTTCAGTTTTATATAAGCCCTGCTTCTATTGGGCTCAGGCCCACCTAGTCTAGGATAGGTAATAAAAGAGACACTGGAAGTATTGTTCATGATGGCGTATTGACTGCCATACTGGTTCTCATGCATACGTTGTCTACTGAGCTTATCTACCTGTGATTTTGGAGCTGACACATTTACACGCAGTTTAGGGGCACGTCTGTAAACAAATTATCGTCGACCAACTGGTCTACCGTATTTAGTACGGTTTGCAGGCAGATTGCTATAACGTCTACCCTTACCACTATACATATTTACAAAAGAATAAAAGAATACTATACTACTAAACAAAATTATATCTTACTATGTAAATAATGAACATAAATATCGTCATTTATAGTTCGAGGACCTGTTTGGTGCTAACATATTCAGCAGTGGCAGCCTTGACATAACGGCCCATTTGAAAGAACGCTACTACATCCGGCACGTTCACAAACGCGTCGTATCAGTGGAGAAGGAATCGGTCCTGATGAACATTTCTGGCAGTATGGGCTTGTCTTCCCCTCAATATTGTTGCTGGTCATCATTCAAGGATCTGGATGTTGATACCTGTAGCGGTAGCTATTCTAATGTGGGCAAGAATGCCCTGTTAGTTTATTATTGTTGGGTTTCTAATGTACCATCTAAGGCCTCATCGTTTGTATCGTTTGACCTGGATTATCTGGGATGAATAAAATTATATTTTATGCAACAATGAACATTAATATGATGAGCAATCGCAATTATTTATTGAAAAATATTTATTATAAAGGTTTTGCCTGTTGAGGCGTACAATTTCTATTGATGCATAATTCGACAATGCTGTTAACTAGCTCTTGTAATTGGGCCCCTTTGATAAGGTTTATATTGGACTCGGATCTGGCAGCTCCAACCATTGATGCTGAGTCTCCTGGATCCAGCATACTCGTACTGAGCCTGTGGAGTTCTCTGTAAGGGTGTCTGTTGTGTGCTATTTCGGACTCCGTGTCAGTGTGGTCCATTCCTATTGAGCTCCTTGTGGCCCATGACTCTCCAGGCCTTAACTCAATAGCTGATTGGATGCCCAATCGGGATGATGAAGCTGATTTCACCAGCTTCCTCTCGACCTTACCATAGTCCACATGAGAGAAGTCTATATCCTTCCCTGTGAACTGCTTGGACAGTATTTTAACTGTCGGAGAGCGAAAAACGACATCAACGGAATGTTTGGCCGTGGACATCTTCAGCTTCCCTTTGAACTTGGCAAAATGTGTGCCCTGATGTACATTAGTGTCTAACACCCTGTAATACAGCTTCCATGGAATAGGATCTTTTAGCGAAAAGAAAGAGGCAGAGAAGTAATGGAGATCAATGTTGCATCGTATTGGGAAGGTGTATGTAGCTTGCATCGACTCATTGTCGTTCATCCTCTTATCGTGTATCTCAACGATAACAGAACCAGTTGCGTTTATGGGAACCTGTTGTCTGTATTCGATGACACAATGGTCGATCTTCATGCACCTTCTTCTGACAGTCGCCCCCCATTGTTCTGCAGTTGATGGGAATTGGAGGACTATCTCTGTCAAGTCATGTGTTAGCCTGTACTCATCCCTGTGAGACTCAATATAATTAAAAGAATTAGGAGCGTTAGCTAATTGAGATTCCATTGAAGAAGAGAAGGTCGCGCAGCGAAACCAGAAAAAATTGTTATATAAAGGTTTAGCTATATAGCAACCCAACCTAAACAAAATATATTTAAAAAAGGCTAAGTATATAGTATATGAATAAGAAAATTGTTATGAAGAGTCTGTATATCAGAGTGACCAGATGTGTATACGTCAGTCATGTGTCGATGGAACTGGTTATATAGACAGAATAAGGTACGGCTTTAACTATAACAACAAGTTTCTTTCTCATAATTTATTTAATTTCAGTTAAATCTTGCTCAACTTTAATTAAGCTGGTTTTGTAAATATTAAGATTGTTCTAGTTTAATTAATCGGCCTTCATTTATTGAAACGACATTTCAGCTTGCGTTTTATATCGGGTCTCAGCATAGTCTCCTGGAACCGATATATCGGTTCCAATTTATATGTGCCCTCTATATTCCTACTAAGAGCGTGCAGCGCCTTCCTGACTAAGTCGCGAGGGCAATGGAGGTCTTTTCACTATTGTGAAAGATATGTTTTAAAAAAATCTCAGGGGCATTTGAGTAACTTAACACACCGCTGCTGCACGCTCCTATTATTACCGTGCAGCAGCCGCCGCTTTTCCCGTACGCTTTAATTTGAATTAAAGATTGATTGGCGATAGTGACTTTAAATTTGAACGGACAGGATGATACAACGTGTCATATTTGTGACCATAGATAAAATATACATGTTTAACACGCGCTACGTTTCCATAAATGTTTATTAATATGGCGCGTATAAGGATTAATAGATAGAACATACTATTTATAATTGCAACGTGCACCAATCAGATATTGCCCTGGCAATCTAATTGCCATTGATTGACGTTTCCCAACTATAAATGACGATATTTATGTTCATTATTTACATAGTAAGATATAATTTTGTTTAGTAGTATAGTATTCTTTTATTCTTTTGTAAATATGTATAGTGGTAAGGGTAGACGTTATAGCAATCTGCCTGCAAACCGTACTAAATACGGTAGACCAGTTGGTCGACGATCATTTGTTTACAGACGTGCCCCTAAACTGCGTGTAAATGTGTCAGCTCCAAAATCACAGGTAGATAAGCTCAGTAGACAACGTATGCATGAGAACCAGTATGGCAGTCAATACGCCATCATGAACAATACTTCCAGTGTCTCTTTTATTACCTATCCTAGACTAGGTGGGCCTGAGCCCAATAGAAGCAGGGCTTATATAAAACTGAACCGTTTGCGATATAAGGGAACCGTTAATATTGATTATCTCGAGCCAGATATAGGTATGGACCCTAATCGTGTCAAGATTGCAGGTGTTTTTACATTGGCCATCGTTGTGGATAGAAAGCCCCATGTTGGCCCAACCGGAGCATTACCCAAGTTCGAGGACCTGTTTGGTGCTAACATATTCAGCAGTGGCAGCCTTGACATAACGGCCCATTTGAAAGAACGCTACTACATCCGGCACGTTCACAAACGCGTCGTATCAGTGGAGAAGGAATCGGTCCTGATGAACATTTCTGGCAGTATGGGCTTGTCTTCCCCTCAATATTGTTGCTGGTCATCATTCAAGGATCTGGATGTTGATACCTGTAGCGGTAGCTATTCTAATGTGGGCAAGAATGCCCTGTTAGTTTATTATTGTTTGGTTTCTAATGTACCATCTAAGGCCTCATCGTTTGTATCGTTTGACCTGGATTATCTGGGATGAATAAAATTATATTTTATGCAACAATGAACATTAATATGATGAGCAATCGCAATTTATTTATTGAAAAATATTTATTATAAAGGTTTTGCCTGTTGAGGCGTACAATTTCTATTGATGCATAATTCGACAGTGCTGTTAACTAGCTCTTGTAATTGGGCCCTTGATAAGGTTATATTGGACTCGGATCTGGCAGCTCCAACCATTGATGCTGAGTCTCCTGGATCCAGCATACTCGTACTGAGCCTGTGGAGTTCTCTGTAAGGGTGTCTGTTGTGTGCTATTTCGGACTCCGTGTCAGTGTGGTCCATTCCTATTGAGCTCCTTGTGGCCCATGACTCTCCAGGCCTTAACTCAATAGCTGATTGGATGCCCAATCGGGATGATGAAGCTGATTTCACCAGCTTCCTCTCGACCTTACCATAGTCCACATGAGAGAAGTCTATATCCTTCCCTGTGAACTGCTTGGACAGTATTTTAACTGTCGGAGAGCGAAAAACGACATCAACGGAATGTTTGGCCGTGGACATCTTCAGCTTCCCTTTGAACTTGGCAAAATGTGTGCCCTGATGTACATTAGTGTCTAACACCCTGTAATACAGCTTCCATGGAATAGGATCTTTTAGCGAAAAGAAAGAGGCAGAGAAGTAATGGAGATCAATGTTGCATCGTATTGGGAAGGTGTATGTAGCTTGCATCGACTCATTGTCGTTCATCCTCTTATCGTGTATCTCAACGATAACAGAACCAGTTGCGTTTATGGGAACCTGTTGTCTGTATTCGATGACACAATGGTCGATCTTCATGCACCTTCTTCTGACAGTCGCCCCCCATTGTTCTGCAGTTGATGGGAATTGGAGGACTATCTCTGTCAAGTCATGTGTTAGCCTGTACTCATCCCTGTGAGACTCAATATAATTAAAAGAATTAGGAGCGTTAGCTAATTGAGATTCCATTGAAGAAGAGAAGGTCGCGCAGCGAAACTTGTTTAGTATTGGACAATTCATTTAGTTTAAATGAGTATGGATATGTCAATATTAGCAAGAGGATTTTAATATTTGATTAATGATAAATAGATATTTGTTTTTTACTTTTTTTTCCAAAAAAAATATTTTTTCAATCCGAAAAATCTTTGTTCATGCGTTTTGATGTTGTTTTACTTGAATGATTTTGAATGATTGAGTTTTGAAAGTTTGAAGGTTGAGAGAATTGAAAAGTTTGAAGTTTGGAGGAAAGGGCAAAATAGTTCAAGGGGGGGCGGTGTCTAGTAAAAAGGGAGCGATATTTAGTAATCTCCATTAATAATTGAATGATTATATATATAATACACTTTCGGTGTAAAGTCTAGATTTCACAAGATGATTAAGAAGATGACACATATCTCTTCTCTTAATTAATTTTGTAAAGGAAACATCTGTTATTGTGAAAAAAAAAAAACACGTGTCAATCATTAAATGCCACATGTATTGTATTTTCTAAATAATGTTTTCTAATTGACCTCAGACAAAATTTAATTGGAATTATCACTTCTAGCCTCTAGGTGAATATAACATTGAACTTTGAAAACATATTCAAACATGATTTGGAGAGGAAGACAAGGTTAACTCAAGCCTTCAATTCATCTAGCCAAAAAAAACACAAGTCTTCAAAAGGTGAAGGTTTTGCTATTGCAATTTTGGGTTTAAACTTACTATTTGAGCTGGCTGATTTCAGAAAATGGACTTGGACTTGTTTCATGTAAAACTACCCAATATGGATTTCTTGAGTCTGAAACAGATTTTAGATAAGATCAAAGAGGCCTAACTACATGAATTCTACAGGAAGAAATTTGAGATCAGAAAGTGAGACTTTGCATAAAGTAACATGATAGTTAGAATTTTCACAACGACTTCAAAATTGGGTATAGAATTCATTTAAAATCCCCTGAATTCATGTAATTTGGTCCTAATTCCATTAATTAAAGAGGGTTTAACATGCTCATATGGTCCCTTCATGCATCAAAAGCATATCAATCGGAAATGTCAGTGTACATACATTTGGTCGTCAAATGGAACGAAAGAGGGTGGAAAAAGCCAAAAAGGTGAGGAGAAACAAAGTTATGGTCAACTCGTCATATCCCACTTATATATTTTCGAGGAAATTAAGTTAATATATATTACTATATTATGGCGAAAAAAAAAGAATATTATTATAGATAATATATACTTGTGCAACTTGATGAAAGTAAGGACGGTTGTCTTCCTAGAACATGAGAGGAAGGATGAAGGCAAGAGAGCTCGAAGTGACTGGGTTTTTATTATGATACATTACAGGCAATTTTTTTCTCCACCATCAGGCTATATCTGAAAATTAAGGATTAATAAATATGGTGTTCATGATCAAAGTGGAACACTTTTTCTAACACAAACCCAGCAGATTGCAACTTGCAAGATTCAGGTAATAATTAGATCACATGAACTACTTGTTTCTTGTTTATTCTACTATTGCTTTTAAAACTTGATCACTAATTAATCTTTACTTTTGATTCCATTGCTTGCAGCGTTATAACTTATAGGAATGGATTCTGGGCTCTTACAAGCAATTTCGAAGAATGACTTGAATGCTTTGAGAAGTTATTTACTAGATTATCAACATAAAGGAAATATTCTTGAACAAAGAGATGAAGAGTCTAACACGATTTTACACCTCGCCGTTAGACAGGGAAAGCTTGAAATGGTGAGAGAACTTATTAGGTTAAACCGTAAGTTACTCGAAGCTGAGAATGAGAAGCAAGAGACTCCATTACATGAAGCTTGTCGCCAAAAGAACCTCGAAGTCTTCACTCTCCTCTTGGACAGCAATCCTAACATGGCTTACCAGTTGAACAGCGAAAACCAGAGCATATTTTCTCTGGCTTGCAGCCATGGGTTCGTTGAAGCAGTGGATATCATGTTAGATATGTCGGCGCTGATGGAATTCGAGGAAACTGCTATTCACTCTGTTCCTCTACATTTAGCCCTCCCAAGAGGCCACACCGGTATAAATTATATAAATTATAGTAATTCATATTTTTTATAAGAGAAAAAAAAAGGGAAAAACCCCATTAACCCTACTATTAATTTTGATGTTGCAGATCTTATGAAGAAGATATTGCAAGTGCGTCCAACTTTGGCTGCAAAAACTAATTTGCACAGATCTTCATTACTGCATTATGCTTCAAGTATGGGAGATATGGACATAACCAAAATGTTGTTGAGCCTTGACAGATTCCTTGCTTTGAAACATAACAGGGATGGCTACACTCCAGTTCATTTAGCGGTGATTTGTGGCCGTGTTGCGGTGGTCGAGGAATTCTTGTCAAGAATACCGGTTTCTTTTCAGGCGTCGACGCTCAAGGACGGTAACAATGTGTTTCATCTTGCTGCCAAATTCGACCGATATGAGATTTTCATGTTGCTGTCACAGGATTATTCCCATGCCTCCAAGCTTCTCGATCGCCGGAATCGATCTGGCGACACCGTGTTGCACGTAGCAGTCTCTAGAGGAAACTACCACGTAAGTAACGGCTCTCTTTCTTACTTCTTTCGTTGGACCATTTCATGCATCCGCATTCATACTCTGTTTTCGACAAAGGGTTGACTAAATGGCTTAAGGTAGGACCATATATAATTGGGTTCACACTTCACATCACACATTACTAAATCAGACCCGTGCTAAAATCTGTTCATCCGTAGACTATTCTAATTCTTTCTACCCATAAAATGATTCGTTGACTAAATAAAATATTGATTTAGTAGGTGAATATTGTCATTAGGACATTATTATATAAGGGCTTATAATATCAATGAAAATTTAGGACTAACAAACCTGGTTTTAATTGAGATTTTTACTATTTGTTAAAACTCGAAAACAAATAAGGTATAATATCAGGGACACATAATTTGGTGGTTGGGACACCAAGGGGCACCAAAAATGGGGGCAGAGGATTTTGATCGGTTAATCAATTATATAGGAGTACTATATTGTTAGTGAGTAAATTGAAAATAAGAAAGAAAATCCTTAATTCAAATTTACATACTACCCACAAGTTCATTTTTCTGATAGTTATTTCTAATTCTGATAGTTCTTTTATTTTTTTTTAATGTAGTTAGCACAATCCATCTTGTACATCAGAAACTGGGTTCTAAGTATAAATTCCAAGAACAATAGTGGGCAAACAGTGCTTGACATCCTCAACCATGTGGAAGACTCTCCAGAAACTTATAATCTTATAGATGTAATAAAGAAAGCTGGTGGTGAGACGAGTGAAGAACTAGTTATTCATCAAATAGATCAAGAAGCCTTTCATCACTCTGCTACTACTGAAGAAGAATCAGAGCAAAGCCAAGATAATAACAATATCCCAGCAACAGATCAGGATTTGCCTGCATGGGTTTTACCATCCAGAGAAGAAGAGAAACCTGATGAACAAGTTGATGATCATGATGATTCATCTCAAGATAATGCAACAGAGCATGTTCCTTCACCGATCATGGCGACCACCCAGTCAAGAGTGGAAGATCAGAAACCTGAAGAAGCTGATGACGAGAACGATGATGATTCATCTGATTCATCCCAAGATGATCATTCCTCTACCTTGAAGACAATTACTTCTTCATTTCATAGAGAGAAATATTCCTCGCCAAAGCCAAATGCAAGTAAACGCCGGAAACATACCAAGAAAAATGCACAACACTTGAGACGTCAAAGCATGCTTCGACGTGAAAAGCTGATTGAAATGCATAATATTCGCCAAGACAGGCACCAGGAGACATATAAAGAGGCGTTGCAGAATACTAGAAATACAATCACGTTGGTTGCCATTTTAGTGGCAACAGTCTCTTATGCATCAGGTGTAAACCCTCCTGGAGGTGTCTACCAAGAAGGACCATTTAGAGGAATGTCAGTAGTAGGTAAAACAACAGCTTTCAAAGTATTTGTGCTGAGCAACAACATCGCATTGTTCATATCTCTTTGCATCGTGATCGTTCTAGTCAGCATCGTGCCATTCAGAAGAAAACCACAGATGAGGCTGCTAGTGTTTGCTCACAGGGCAATGTGGGTGGCTGTGGCTTTCATGGCTACAGCTTATGTTGCAGCTGCATGGGTCACGGTTCCACATGATCATCAAGAGAAATGGGTGTTCGTGGCGTTGCTGACTACATGTGGAGGAACTCTAGGAACAGCTTTTATTGCTCTAACTGTGAAGCTGGTTGAACACAGAGTGCGAAAGTTGAAGTGGAGAAAAGAACAGAGGAATAGAGAAAAAGAAGAACAGAAGAGGGGAAAAGAGGCTACCGAACTTAGAACAAAAAGGATCATTTCTTTACAAAATGGAACTGAGATTGCACCGATTGGTGCAGTTTCTTTAGAAAAGAAACAAGAGACTGCACATATCCCTAAATTTGCGGAGTGGGACAAGATAGCTTCTTTCAATTCAGACTTGGCGAGTTCTCGACACCTAGGTTATCATTCAGTAGGTTGACAATTTCAATAGGAAAAAGTCAAGATTTTTTCTTTTCCATAATAGCCTATGGAATCGAGGCAGTATGTCAATTGTATCATTGTATGTTTATTCACTACCTTGGAAGATTTCTTGTTAGTTGTGACCGATTTGTTAACTATACATACACATATAGTTCCTCAAAATGCCACATTGGTGTTTCGTTTATGTTTTTCTATTAGTACTCCAATGTTTTCTTTTTAACTTTTAACGATGATGAATCCCACAATGAAGCTTTTTCGTTCGTAGTGTGTCATGTCATAAGTTTATTTTAACTTCAACGAAATCGACATAGGTTCAAGTCAAATTTTAACGTGTTTTTTCTTGGAATCATTTAGTACTAAGAATTTGTAGGATCAATGTAAAAGTTTTGGCTTAGGGTGAGAGGTCTTCCTTGAAGATGAAGAGGAATTATGAAGGAAGTTGCTGGAACGAGGAAAACATTCATGGAAGGTCCCTTTAATGGGGCATTTAAGGCAATTCAAGAATTGAGGTGTTCCCCAAATCCAACTAATTCTCATTGTAGCATTTGATACTAATGGGTTGTGCTCTCTTACAAGCCATTGCAAAAAATGATTTGCACGCCTTGAGCCGTTTGCTTGTTCATGAGAATGGAAGAGTTATTGAACAACGAGATGAATTTTCTAACACAATCTTACACCTTGCAGTAAGATTCGGGAACACTGAGATGGTGAGAGAAATCATAAGGATGCATGGTGAAATATTGGTTGACGCAGAGAATGAAAAGCGGGAGACTCCATTTCATGAGGCTTGTTACCAGGGGAATGTTCAAGTCATGGAGCTGCTCTTGGACTGCAATCCTTGTGTAGCTTTGAAACTCAACAACGAAAACCAGAGCGGATTTTCAATAGCTTGCAGTCAAGGGCAGCTCCAAGCTGTCAAGTTCATGTTGAATCAGCCCTCACTAATGAAATTTGAGGAAGATTCTGTTCATTCCATTCCTCTACATTTGGCCCTATCAAGAAACCACACTAGTATAACTAAAAGATTGAACCCTGACTAATTTCCCCATTATTGATTCCATACATTTTTTTTTTCTCATCTTATTATATTATTCTCATGATGCTGCAGATGTTGCAAAGGAGATCCTACGAGCACGGCCAAACTTTGGTAGAAAAACAGACCAAAACAAGTCTAATGTATTGCACTATGCTTCTAGCAGAGGAAATTTGGAGACGACGAAGATGCTTCTGAGTATTGATTCCGATCTGGCTTCAAAACTAAATAACGATGGTCACAATCCTATACACCTAGCAGTGATCAATGGCCATGTTGCAGTCCTGGAAGCATTCATTTTGACCAACCCGACTACTCTTCGACATCCCACGTCTGATGGTGAAACAATTTTTCACCTTACTGCAAAATTCAACAAGTTAAATGCATTTATGTTCGTGGCACAATTTTCTTCTTTATTAGAACTTCTCAATAAGCAAGACCGATATGGTAACACCATATTGCATCTTGCAGTCACTAGGAAAAACTTCCAGGTTTGTTCTTGTTCTTTTTGCTTTTAGTTTTTTCAATTGTATTGAAACATTTATCATGTAGTACTGAAAATTAAAATTGATTTCAGCTGGTGACGTACATCATGAATGCAGCAACAACAATATTGGACATCAATATTACTAATGGAAAAGGACAAACAGCACTTGACATCTTTGAACAGGCTGCAACAACAACAGGCGTAGAAAATAAACAACAGGTAGAGAAATTACTACGTTCATTAGGTTGCAAAAGAAGCATCGAGTTGAACCAACGTAACATTAATAAGCCTGACAATCGGATTTCATCAAGCATTTCAGAAATCCAACATCATGCTCTCAATGTTAAGCTCGAGCAGCCTTCAGAAGTCCCAAGAGGTGAACAACGCATAAGTAGTAGCCCCCAGCAAAGGCAAGATGAAGAGATATACATAGCGGAATTACAAAATGCTAAGAACACAATTGTGGTGATTTCTATTTTGATCGCTACTGTGACATTCTCAGCTGGTATAAATCCTCCTGGAAGTGTTTTCCAGGATGGAGTGTTCAAAGGGAATTCGATATCGGCCAAAACGACAGCGTTCAAGGTTTTCATGATGAGCAACAACGTTGCCTTGTTCTCTTCACTGTGTAATGTCATTGTTTTAGTAAGCATTGTCCCATTCAAGACAAAAAAGCTCAAGGAATTGTTAGTGATTACGCACAAGATCATGTGGGTGTCTTTGGCATTCACTGCAACAGCTTATGTTGCAGCCGTTAGGGTGGTTGTTCCACAAGGGGAAGACACTGGGTGGATGAATGACGCTTTAATGGCCATAAGCGCTGGGAGTTTGGTAATCGTGTTCATTTGTCTAGGCGGCGCGTTTGTTAAACACTGGTGGCTCAGAAGGCGGTTTGGAACCAGAACAGATATCACTAGCAACTCTTTGTCCGCCCAAGTTCGAGATTGGTTCGGTCAGATCATAATTTGACATTGCTCAAATAAGAGTCTTGATTTCCTAATAACATGACTGTATCTCCCGCAACATATATAGCATAGATTACAAAATTTAATTAGGATTTTGTTTCTGTTTTTCCTTTGACTGTAAAAGTGAACCCTCAAAAACATACTATTAATTACTACCTCCGTCCCATATTATTTGTCCACTTCTATTAGGGGAAAAGTGGACAAATAATATGGGACGGAGGGAGTAATATGAAGATCGTGTTAAATGCTGAATTCAAATACAAATGTAATACTTTGCAAAAAATATATATATATATATATATATATACACAAATGTATTTCTTTTTTTTTTTTATCAAAACGAAAGGCTAAGCCATATTATATTATTAAATCATTGATCAAAATAGACATGAGCCCTGTAGGGGGGCGGAAAGCCCAATCAAAAGGGCAGCACTCATCTTTAGTATGTTTAGCAACCCAATCAGCGGCTAAATTACAATCTCTGAAGGCAAAAGAAAAAGAAATGTCTGCAACTCCAGCCACTAAATGTCGAATATCTTCCTCAATAGCTTGGCATTGCCAGTTGCTGCAGGTCATTGGTTCTTGCAGTCGTTTGATAACAGCTGCGTTGTCAGATTCAATAATGCAATGGTTCCACCCCATGGATAAAATAAGTTTGCAGGCGCTATGGATGGCCATTGCTTCTGCTACTTCCGCAGCCTGCTCTGACTAAGGCATTCACGCCTTCCACAACTAGTCCCCTTGGATCCCTGCATATCACAGCTATCCCGGCAACCTCACGCCTCGAGTCCCAAGCTGCATCACAGTTTAATTTAAAAAAGCCTGATGAGGGGGGTTCCAATGTGAGGGTGAGCGAGAAGCCTGAATTCTTGGTGCCTCCAAGGAGTTGCTGTTAGAAAACTCGTCGAACTCCCGAGCTGCCTTTTGCCACACATCAATTGGGTCACTGGATGTACCTTCAAAAATAAAAGGATTACGTGCCTTCCATAAATTCCAACAAAGAAATCCCATAAGACTTTTAGCACTAAATGATCCAAAGTCAGGAAATTTGATAACAACATCAAACCACCAATGTTTAAAACCACAAAAACCTTCTCTAGCAGGGCAGTAACTAAATCCGGAAGCCCTCCAAATCGCTTCTGCGAAAGGACAAAAGAACAGGATATGGTCCAAGGATTCAATCTCCAAACCACATCGACTACAAAAAGGGTCACCTTGCGATCCTCTCTTCCTCAAATTAGCTTTAGTAGCCAAAGCATTATGACAAGCCCTCCATAAAAAGTTTTTCACTTTTGGAGTGGATGAGAGTCTCCAGGTGCACCTCCACGCTTTCGGGTTCGTATGAGAGCAAGAAGCCACAGCCCCTGAAGTGGTGGAAGATTGGAGTAGCTTGTATCCTGATCTGACTAAGTAGTTTCCTGACTTTTCATGGTGCCATATCAACTTGTCTTGCCCTCCAGGGGGTCCGACGGGGATCTTCTTGATAGCATGAGCCTCTTGTGGAGAGAAAAGGGAATCTAAAATGTCTAATTTCCATGTCCTTCTCTCATAATCGATCAAGTGTGACACCAAGGCAGGCACATTCTCACTCGCAGTTCTAGAAACCGGTCGAAAGCCTGGGAAGTCTGGTATCCATTTATCAGCCCACACCAAGGTTCTTTCCCCACTGCTAATGTTCATTCTCAAGCCCTTCTTTAGACATTGGATCCCATCACAAATACTGTACCAACCCCAAGAAGAGCCTCTCAAAAAAAGAAATAGATGCATCAGAATAATCCATAATCCAACAGACAATATGAGTCTAATGTAGTATAAACTAAATAATGAGAAAGAGAATTCCAACATCAGGGATCTGTCCCCATGGAACAAAGAAACTATATAGCTGACTAAAACAAAGCACCGAAATGGATGGAAATCACCTCCCCATTTTGGTGCCCCACTCCGTGTCCTAGGGGGAGAGGATTTTTATCCGGAAAAAAAAACATTGTTTTGATGAGAAGAAAAAACAAAGAGAACACAATGCGGAAGAAATAATATTTGATGATTAACCTCGAAAGAGAAGGCATAGTGGGTTTACGCTAATTTTTAGGTTATAATAATAATTAAATTAAATTAAATCATAATTTTTTTTGCTACTTATGAACATGATATTGAAATGAACTATACAATAGGAGGTAATCCTCTACTTTTCCATAATCTCATCTCGTCCATCCATCCCAAGATTTGAACCCGGAACCTCCCACAAGAAGTCCCAAGTTTTAATCACTGAGATGGCCCTTGAACTAAATTAAATCATAATGGAAGAAGTGGTATTGTTTTTATAGTATTTTTATTATGATTGGTAATTTTTTGTTCAATTTATAATTTGTATTGGTATGTCTTTGAAGATAAGAACGGCTCTGATTCTTGTCTTTTCTAGGCCTTCGTTGACTTTAGTTACTTAGGTGTGCCACGTAGTTTCGTAAGGCTAGGTGTCTCGTACTGGATTGGCCCTTGGGCCGTTTGACGTTGTGAATTGTGATGGTTGTAATGTATGATTTGAAAAAAAAAAAAAAAAAAATTCCTTTGGAAAAAGTTATGATGTCTATTGTGGGAAAATTAGTTAGGTGTGTTTGATTAGAAAAATATAAATAGTTGGTCTTATGAAAAAAATCATTCACATTTGCTGTAAAGGATAAGGGTGAATAAGTGAATATTACACCATCTATAGTAAAACTTTTATAAATTAATAATGTTCGGATCATGAAAATTTATTAATTTAGAGAATTATTAATTAATCGATAAATTAAAAAAATATTAATTTAAAAAGTTTTTTTCTTCCATAATATCAATTTGATTGTATAAATAAATATAACTAGAACTTCCCGGCCGCGCTTCGCGTGCGGCTGTTTTATTTTATAAATTCTTTTAAGAAAATTCAGTTAAGAAATCAAATTTTGTTGTGAATTTTATAAATTCTCTTAAGAAAATTCAGATAAGAAATCAAATTTTGTTGTGAAATGATAACAAAACAAGCAATGAAGTAAAATTGAAGTATGTAAAAGACAAGAGAATAGAGAGACAATAGAATATGGAGAAGAAGAAAATATGAAGGATGGGAGAAATTGTTCTCATTCATTTTATTCCATAATAACAAAGTAAGTAGTCTATTTATAGGCATATAGATACATCACCATAAATATAATTAAGGGATAAACTTAGCACATAGATATATGTGTATGAATGAATCAAGTCATCAATCTTATCCATACTTTAATTAGATTCATGGACATACACAACATACATGTATATTCATAATAAATTAATTTATAATTATTTGTTAATTTATTTTATATAGGAAAGGGGATGAATGCCTTTTAATTTTTCCAAACTAAATGAATACAAATATAATAAACAAAACATTTAGAAAATTAACTATTGACATTTGTCAAAGAAACCAAATGCCAAGTGGCACTCAATGAGAGTCTTGTACATAAAATTAACAGTAGGTTTAACTAATATACATAAATAAAATTTTATACTAGTCATGTTCATTGTACTAGTTATAAATAAAATTATGTTCATTACACTTATAATACACATTCAATGTACAAATATACAAATTTAATACATGTTCATTGATTATATAAATATAAATATAATATACATGCATATATGTATTAATTCTTCATATTGTTTTTAGTGTTCAAACTATTGACTGATTAAATGAAATTTAACACGAGTCACTTATGTTTATGTTCATTATACTATAACTATATATGTAAATTTTAGAGAATTATTAATTTATAATATTGATGAGACTATATATATATAAGGGTTTTCATAAAAATTATTATATTATTAATTTATCGAAATTACTAATTTTTATAACTGGTCTGACTCGGGACTGGAGTAAAATATTATTTTAGAGAGGTTATTAATTTATCGAGTATTAATTTATGGAAGTTTTACTAATTATAGGGGATTACTAAATACCGCCCCCCCTTTGGACTATTTTGCCATTTCCTTCAAACCTCAAAATTTTCAATTCTCTCAAATCCTCTCAACCTTCAAACTTTCAAATCTCAATCATTCAAACAAAACAACATCAAAATTCATGGAGTAGCGACATACGGGATGGGTAAAAGAATTTTCGGATTGAAAGTATGCTTTTTTTTTTTTGAAAAAAAAAGTAAAAAAACAAATATCTATTTATTATTAATCAAATATTAAAGTCCTTTTGTTAATATTAACATATCCATACCCATTTAAACTAAATGAATTGTCATATACTTATTAAAGGATAAAAGGAAATTAAAGGAAAATCCTTTTAAAAAAACGTTTAAAGAAGAGGAAAAAAAAAAGATGAACAGGCGGGTCGCGCGACCCGATCGCGACCCGTCACGGTCCGGGTCGCGCGCGACCCGCCTGTTCTTCTTCTTCTTCTTTTTTCTTCTTTAAAGGTTTTTTTTTAAGATTTTCCTTTAATTTCCTTGTGTCCTTTAATAAGTATTTGACAATTCATTTAATTTAAATGGGTATGGATATGTCAATATTAGCAAGAGGTCTTTAATATTTGATTAATGATAAATAGATATTTGTTTTTTTTACCTTTTTTTAAAAAAAAAAAACATACTTTCAATCCGAAAAATCTTTGTTCATGCGTTTTGATGTTGTTTTACTTGAATGATTTTGAATGATTGAGTTTTGATAGTTTGAAGGTTGAGAGAATTGAAAAATTTAAAGTTTGATGGAAAATAAAGCAAAGGGCAAAATAGTCCAAGAGGGGGGCGGTATTTAGTAATTCACTAATTATAATGTGAAGTTCTGAGTTTGTGTCACGAGTTGACTCAGACACAAACTCAGTTTTTAAAACATTAAAAAGCAAAAATAAAAACTACCCATTTGAAAATAAAACCACCAAGGATATATATAATATTTAATTTTTATTTATATCATTTAAAAAAAAACTACTAACTTAAATGTGCCAAAAACGAAAATTACTATAAACTACTTTTTTATTTCTACACTCACATAGTGAGTGGCATGGATCTAGTATATATAATATAGAGGATTTTTTCCATATTATTATTATTTTATTAGTTAGTATAATAGCTGTAGTATTACACAAATGTATATACTTTCTAAATCCAGTACACCCAATTGGAAATTTTCTTATATTCAAGTAGGATAAATAACAATTTCTATGTATTTGCCGGCTTATCCTAACAAGTATATATATTATAATGATATTTAGGTGTTTGGATGTAATGATATATTTTTATTTTAGATTGTCTTGAAACCAAATTCAATATTTATAAGGATATAAGGATATATTTTTTACAACTTGTTGTAAGAGCATTGAAAGGAGTAGTTTGTATTGATGTTTGTAATCGATACATATAGTATAGAGTTTGTACAATACAGAAAGTCTAAGTAGTGAGGCTAAGAGTCGGGTAAGGCTAGGGTTTAGCAGCAGCTATTAGGTAAGGCTAAGAGTAAGTAATCTATCAAGTTAGGATAATTACAAGTAGATAAATACATATAATCACATTGCCTTATCACCCTCCCTCAAGCTAGGAGAATTGGATAGTACTCGTAACTTGGATTTCAACTGTTTAAATCGTGTCCGAGAGAGTGCCTTGGTGAGAATGTCTGCAAGTTGATCCACGCTGGATATGTATTTGACATGAAGATCCTGTTTCATAACTTTGTCCCTGACATAGTTAATTTATAAAACAAATAAAATTAAAAAAAAACACTCACAACCTAATATATAATTTTTAAGAAGAAAAGATGCGACTTTCAAATAAATTTTGCTTCCTACCAAAAACAAAAGGATAGTAATTATCAAAGTTATAAAATCTTTTTGTAATTTAATCGATGAAAAAAAATAATTTGATTTGTTTGATTTACTATATATGATCTTTTTTTTTAGTTTAAACGGGCTACTTTTTCATTAATCAAGGAATTGGATTACAAATATGAGAAGGTAAATAACCCAACGAGACCCTTTGGTTACCCAATTTACACTCAGATTTGGCAATATTATGAGATACAATATTTGTCCTCTTTTTAACAAAATTAAAAGAGATAGTATCAAATTTTTTTAAAAAAAATTCTTCTTTTTTTATATTTTTTCAAAAAAAAAGAAAAAATGGGATTACTATCATTTTTTCAAACAAAAAAAAAGAAAATTACAGTTAGGTCATGTGTTAGATTAGAAAGATATAAAATAGTTGTTCTTATGAAAAAAATCATTCATATTTGCTGTAAAGGATGAATATTACACCATATATAGAGGATTATTTTTTCATATTATTATTTATATTTATTATTAGTATAATAGAACAACTGTATATATTTTTTAAAATCCCATCCAACTGGAATTTTTCCCATATTCAGGTAGGATAAATAATAATTTGAGAGAATTCCACTTAGGTGTATTGTAATTTAAAATAATCAACGGGTGGTGGTATGATTGAAAGTTGTCACTGTTTAGTGTAATGATTCCTATTTGGTGTAATGATGTCACTTTTAGGTGTAATAAGAATTTCCACAAAGTACCAAAATTGCCATTAAAATTTGGGCCATCTTAACACGTCTTCTTCCTTTCTCTATTTGTCAAGCAGCGCCGGCCACCCTTAAATTGCTCTGAGTTTAAATTTTTCTCCATCACTGGTTACAAACCCAGATTCCGGCGACTTGCATGGTTGCCATCGCCGGCGTCCCACCCCCAATTTGGAACAACGATACCAGTCCTTGGATTGCACAAAGCAAGGGCATCAAAACTTGCCATACATCTGCATCCTCCGGTCTTAGATAGGGTCAAAAATTTGTAAAATATTCAAAACAGTAACATCTCCATGGATATGATTTCTGGGATGTTTCAAGAATCAATTTTTTTTTCAAAGAAAATCCCAACCACAATAAAAGCACTACAAAGTTGATTCTTACTCTATAACTAATAATTTTCTCCACCAAAATCTTAAGCTTTGCTCCGCCAAAAAGAAAAAGTGAAAATCATGCTTTTTAATTCTTGCACCAGAAAATCATGCTTATTATGAAAGTAAAATCTAAAAATCGTGGAAAGATTTCTTTGTGAAATGGATTGGTATTTTTGACATTACATAAAAACTAATCAATACACTAAAAATTGACAATTATTCCCATTACACCAAATATTGACAATTTTTTACCATATCACCATCCATTGATTATTTTCAACTTTAATACACCTAAGGGGAATTTTCCCTAATAATTTCTATGTAATTTGCAATCTTGTCCTAACAAGAGTTTATGGCCATTTTGAAACTAGTAGAAGACACGAAACTTGGTCATTATTGAGAAATTTTGCTGGCCGATCATCACTTCCATGGATGTGTGCGGGAGATTTTAATGAGATTTTGTCAAACGATGAGAAGATAGGTGGAGTTTTACGATCTAATAGACAGATGGAACAATTTCACGAAGCAATTGAAGATTGTGGACTAAAGGAAATTCCTGTTCAAGGTCCAAAAATGACCTGGAATAGGAAGATGCGAGGTGAAACCGTTTTTGAGAAATTGGATAGAGGACTAGCGATCGAAGATTGGAGTAATCTATTTAGTTACTCATTTGTACAGGTTATACCTTCTTCTGTGTCTGATCATTTTCCTTTAATTATTCATTGCCTTGATAGACCTTTTGTTTATCCTAGAATGAAGTTTAAACGGTTTAGATTTGAAAGCATACGGTTACTTCATGATGATATTAGTAGGGTAAAGGAAGATGGTTGGAATAGTAGTCCTGAGGATGATGTAAGACAGTCTATGTCGAATTGTGCTGAAAAATTGAAGAGATGGGATCGTGAGATTTTTGGACATGTCCGACATAGTATTAATAGGAAGAAAAAGGAACTAGAGCGTTTGTATGCACAGGCCCAAATGGATGGAAGGTCGGGGGCGTTACATGAATGTATAGATGATTTGAACGAGTTATATCAGAGAGAGGAAGTTATGTGGAGGCAGCGAGTGAAGATTACTTGGTTGCGAGATGGAGATAGGAACTCGAAATTTTTTCATGTAATGGCATCTAAGTGAAATAAAAGGAATGGTATTTCTGCTTTACAAGATGATGTGGGCAATTGGCAGACGAGTGTAGAGGAAATTGAGAGTATAATTGTGCGACATTTTAAGAATATATATGAGTCATCGAGGCCATGTACTTCCGACATTCAGCAGGTCCTGTGTTTGGTGGATCGAAGGGTTACTCAGGAGATGAATGATGATCTAGATAGAGATAATACTCGACAGGAGATCAAGGATGCAGTTTTTCAGATGAGTCCTGAGAAATCACCAGGCCCGGATGGTATGACTCCTTTATTTTTCCAAAAATTTTGGAATCTAGTGGAGGATCGGGTCTGTTCTATGGCGCTAGCTTTTCTTAATCATGATGAGGAACTACCGGACCTTAATGATACGTATGTTGTGTTAATACCTAAGGTGGAGCATCCAGTGTCTGCTAATGATTATAGACCGATTAGCTTATGCAATGTTATATTCAAAATTATTTCCAAAGCCTTAACTAATCGATTGAAGCAAGTTTTACCTAATGTTATAGGACCTAATCAAAGTGCTTTTGTACCTGGGCGTATGATTTATGACAGTGCTATGGTGGCTTTTGAAACTGTTCACCATCTGAAGAATAAACGTAGTGGAGGGAAAAGACATATGGCTCTCAAGCTCGATCTAAGCAAAGCGTATGATAGTGTGGAATGGGCGTTGTTGGAAGGTATTTTGCAGAGTTTGGGTTTTTCTGATCGATGGATATCTCGAATTATGACGTGTGTTCATGCAGTCTCTTATTCGGTATTAGTTAATGGAGTACCTACAAATAAGTTTGCTCCATCTCGAGGTATTCGTCAAGGAGATCCATTGTCTCCGTATCTGTTCTTATTTTGCGTGGAAGGCCTATCATGTTTATTGCAAAACGCTGAGAGAGCTAGAGAAATTCAGGGAGTGTCGGTGGCTCGCTATGCTCCTAGAGTCTCGCAACTCCTTTTTGCGGACGATAGTTTATTGTTTCTCCGTGCTAATGAAGCTGAGTGTGATGCTATACTTAGGATTTTGAAGATATTCGAGCTTGCTTCAGGTCAGAAGATTAACATTGATAAATCTGCTATCCTTTTTAGCGGTAATACTCCGGATTGTATTCGGTCCTCAATTATGGCAAAATTGGGAGTCCAGTGAGTATTGGATAAAGATAAGTATTTGGGTCTTCCGATCATGATTGGAAGATCCAAACGAGCAGAGCTTCAGATGATTAAGGATCGCTTATGGAAGCGGGTACAACAGTGGCGGGGAAAAATTTTATCCAGAGCAGGAAAAGCAATAATGATTCAAGCAGTGGCCCAATCTATTCCAACCTACTTAATGAGCTGCTTTCATTTTCCAAAGACTTTTTTGCATGACTTGAATATGATTATTGCAAATTTTTGGTGGGGAAGCAGTGACAACAAGCGTAGGATTCATTGTAGATCTTGGGATTCTATGTGTGTGTCAAAGCTAGATGGAGGCCTTGGTTTTCGTGACTTTGAGGCATTTAATTTGGCTTTACTCACTAAGCAAGGTTGGCGGCTATTACAAGCTGAGCATTCGTTGTGCTATCGTATTTTGAAAGCTAAGTATTTTAGGCAAAGCTCTTTTATGGAAGCTAGGTTAGGTTGCAACCCATCATTTGTGTGGAGAAGTTTGTTAGCGGGGAGAGAAGTTTTGAAGCAGGGGTGTCGATGGAGGGTAGGTAATGGGTGTGATATTGATATTTGGAAGGATAAATGGATTCACAAACCTCCGGACAATCAACCATTACCAAATAATGGTATAGTTTGTATTTCAAATCCTGTTAAAGTTCTTTTTGATGTTGATGGTAGTTGGGATTATGATTTACTAAAGGAATTGTTTGTGGAGGATGATGTTAAGAGGATTTTGAATATTCCGCTACACTTGACGGGTAGTAGAGACAAATTGATTTGGTCAAGAACTTTTGATGGCCATTATTCGGTAAAAAGTGGGTATTTTGTAGCTAGATCTGTCATTGGAAAAGAGGAGTGTAATTCGAGGCTTAGGAATCCAGTATGGAAGTTGTTATAGGGTGCTTTAGTTTTCCTGAAAGTTCAGTTATTTTTATGGATATTGGTCTCAAATATTTTGCCTTTGAAGTTTCTATTACGAACCAGAGGTGTGCCTATTAATGATGTTTGTGAAGTCTGTGGAGCTACTGAGTCTTTGTTGCAAGTTTTTTTTCTTGTGCCCTCTTGCCAAGAATGCTTGGGAAATGGCGTGTCCCTGGCTGTTGAGTTATTTGGATGTTTGGGAAGAATCAAACAATTTCTGGTTTCAATTATTTAATAAGGCTAGTGAGCTAGGTTCTTTGGAATTGGTGAGCTTCTTGTTATGGAAGATTTGGTATAATCGGGACAAAGTTCTCCATGAGAAGGTTTGTCAAATGCCAAGTGCTTTATGTCGCTCTACTGCTCATTGTGTTTAGGAAATGGAGACTGCATGGACTAGAAAGGAAGGAACAATGGATCGTTGGCCGACGCAGACATGGAGGCCGCCTGTTGCAGGTCAGACTAAAGTTAATGTGGATGCGTCTTTTGTAGCCAGTACGTATGAAGCAGGCTTAGGGGTAGTATGTCGAGATGTTGAAGGCAAGGTATTATTTTGTGCCACCTCGAGGGTTAACTATGTGCTAGATTCGTTTTATGCTGAGATGTATGCAATCCGGTTTGGTGTTTTGGTAGCTCAATATTATGGATACAGGAACTGCTGTGTGGAGAGTGATTGTTTGCTTGCTATTAGGGAAATTAAGAAGGTTACTCCTAGCTTGTGGGAGGGGGAACTATTGTTAATCAGATTAAGGATTTTTTTTTTTTGGCGAATCAGATTAAGGATTTAGTAAGACATTGTACTGTAATTGATTTTTGTTATGTAAGTAGAAATTGTAATAAGTTTGTTCATAATTTAGCCCATCTTAACTGTGAGATTGGAGCTAATTATGTTTGGTGTGGAATTCCCCCACACATTTGTAATCCGGATGAATTTTAATTAATGAAATCTTTCAGAATGCTTTGAGGCTCCAAAAAAAAAAACAAGTATAAGACCCGGTTAGGTGTTTGGATGCAATTATATACTATTTTTTACTTTAAATTGTCCTGGAACCAAATTCAATTCAATATTTACAAGGACACAAGGATATATATTTACTTATCATTTGAATTCTCAAATTCATGACAATTTATCTTATGAATATCCCAAATTCAAAACAATTTGCTATATTCATCAATAGCAAAATGTCCTTAGCCTCGTAATTTAAGCAAAAAGGCAAATATAAACCATTTTTATTCCAATGGATAAGCCTCATGCGTATAATTGACTTTCCTAGCAATTTGAATTTCAAGCTGATTGAGATTGAAGTGATTATTATTGCAAAGTCAATTGTTGTTTTAGCATAGTTCAAATTGTTAACTGATTATTGTACAACTGATTAACTGACATAAGAGATAACGATTGAAAATATACTCAATTGAAAATAATCCACTGAATATAGTATTGCAACGGGCTAACTACGTATTTCTACCATATGTTCAAGTAAAGGATATAATTACTCAATTGATTAGCAGGGCCAAGAGAGGACGACTTGTTCCCTGGGACGCGACGAAGGCATTTGCAATCGAATCAGCTCTATATATATGAACTAATAGAATTCTACATTTTATAAATTTTCATCAACATTGCCTTTTTGTTTTTTTGACTAATAAATCTTTATTTTGATTCCATTGCTTGCACCGTTTAAGAGATGGATTCTAAATTCTTGCAAGCAATTTCGAACAATGATTTGCATGCTTTGAGTTGTGATCATTTACATGAAGAAGGAAATATTCTTGAACAAAGAGATGAAGAGTACTCTAACACGATTTTGCACCTCGCCGTTAGACTGGGAAAGATTGAAATGGTGAGAGAAATTATTAGGTTAAACCGTAGGTTACTTGAAGCTGAGAATGAGAAGCAAGAGGCTCCATTACATGAAGCATGTCGTCAAAGGAACCTCGATGTCTTCACGCTGCTCTTGGACTGCAATCCTAATATGGCTTACAAGTTGAACAGCGATAACCAAAGCATATTTTCTCTGGCCTGCAGCCATGGGTTCGTTGAAGCAGTGGAGCTCATGTTAGATATGTCGACGCTGATGGAATTTGAGGAGACTGCTATTCATTCTGTTCCTCTACATTTGGCCCTGCCAAGAGGTCACACCGGTATAATTATATAATAATTCATTAATTATATATAGTCCCTCTTTAAAATCAATATCTCCAATGAGAAATCTCATATTCTAACCCTTTATATATATGTTTGTGCAGATCTTGTAAAGAAGATATTACAAGTGCGTCCAACTTTGGCTGCAAAAACTAATTACCACAAATCTTCATTACTACACTATGCTTCAAGTATGGGAGAGATGGACATAACCAAAATGCTGTTGAACCTTGACAGATTCCTTGCTTTGAAACATAATAGGGACGGTTACACTCCAGTTCACCTAGCAGTAATTTTTGGCTGTGTTGGGGTGGTTGAGGAATTCATGTCAAGAATTCCACTTTCTTTTCAGTTGTCGACACTCAAGGAAGGTGACACGGTATTTCATCTTGCTGCCAAATTCGACCAGTATGAGATTTTCATGTTATTGTCGCACGAGTTTTCACATGCCTCCAAGCTTCTCGATCGCCCAAATGGATCTGGTGACACCGTGTTGCACGTAGCTGTCTCAAGAGGAAACTACCAAGTAAGCAAAGGGCTCGATCTTTTTTAATCTCTTTCCTTCGGCAATCATGTCACGTTTTCATTTGAACAAATTCTTTAAATTTACAAAAAAAAAAAAAAATCCATGCGCAAAACACATGACTCTTAAGGATGGGATATATTTGTTTGTCCATTAAGTTAACTAATTAAAAGGTTTTTCATATCACCTCCTTTCACAGGTTCAATTTTTAGTTATTTTATAATTCTCATCATATAATTCTTTTTTTTTTAATATAGTTAGCACAATCCATCTTGTACATCAGAAACTGGGTTGGAAGTATAAATTCCAAGAACAATAGTGGGCAAACAGTGCTTGACATCCTCAACCATGTGGAACAGTACTCTCCAGAAACTTATGATCTTATAGATCTAATCAAGAGAGCTGGTGGTAAGACAAGTGAAGAACTAATTATTCATCCAGCAGAAATTGCGATTCACTTCCCTGCGGAAGAATCTGAGCAAAGCCGAGCAACGGAGCATTTGCCTGCACCGGTTATACAGTCCAATAAGAAACCTGGAGAAGTTGATCACGATCAGATAAACGATGACTTATCTCAAGATAATGCTACAGAGCATTTGCCGCCTGCACCGACCCAGTCAAGAGTGGAGGAGAAGGAGAAACCTGAAGAAGCTGATGATAGAAACGATGATTCAGCTGAATCGTCTCAAGATGATGAATCCTCTTCGTTGAAGACAATTACTTCATCTCATAGAGAGAAATATTCCTCTGATCCGAAGCCAAATGCAAATAAACATAGGAAACGTCCGAAGAACAATATTGCAGGAGAAGCTGACATGAGACGTCGAAGCATAGTACAACGTGAAAAGCTTATTGAAATGCATAACTTTCGCCAAGAATTAGAGATGTATAAAGAGGCGTTACAAAATATTAGAAATACAATCACGTTGGTTGCCATTTTAGTGGCGACGGTGTCTTATGCAGCGGGTGTAAACCCTCCTGGAGGAGTTTACCAGGAAGGACCTTATAGAGGAATCTCAATAGCAGGTAGAACAACAGCGTTCAGAGTTTTTGTGCTGAGCAACAACATCGCATTGTTCATATCATTTTGCATCGTGATCGTTCTAGTCAGCATCGTGCCATTCAGAAGAAAAGCATTGATGAGACTGATAGTGTTTGCTCACAGGGCAATGTGGGTGGCAGTGGCTTTCATGGCTACAGCTTATGTCGCAGCTGCATGGGTCACGGTTCCGCATGATCATCAAGAGAGATGGGTGTTCGTGACACTGCTATCAACGTGTGGGGGAACTCTGGGAACAGCCTTTATTGCTCTAACTGTGAAGTTGGTTGAACACAGGATGCGAAAGTTGAAGTGGAGAAAAGAACAGAGAAAAAGAGAAAAAGAAGAGCAGAAAAGGAGAAAAGAAGCTACCCAACTTAGAACAAAAAGGATCATTTCTTTACACAATGGAACTGATATTGCAGACCTAGAAAGGGAACAAGAGATTGCAGAAGATAGCAAATTGGATAAGATATCTTCTCCAAATTCAGACGTGTGGAGTTCACGAGTGAGGGGTTATCATTCAGTAGGCTGACAATTTCAATAGGAAAAAGTCAAGGTTTTTTTTTTCATTTAATTCATAATAGCCTATGGAATCGAGGCAGTATGTCAATTGTATGTTTGTTCACTACCTTGGAAGATTTCTTGTTAGTTGTGACCAATTTGTTAACTATAGTCTATACATACACATACAGCAGGGTGATCGGTGTTTCGTTTCTGTTTTTCTATTAGTCCAATGTTTTCTTTTTAACTTTTAACGATGATGAATGCCACAATGAAGTTTTTTCGTTTGTAGTGTGTCATGTCATAACTCATTAGTGTATTTTAACTTCAACGAAATCGACATAGATCCCAGGTCAAAATTTAACTTGTTTCTTCCTTGAAATCATTAGTTACTAAGAATTTGTAGGAACTACTTTCGGTGAATGGTTGATAAGCGTAATTTCTTCAGATTATCAAAGGAAACCAGATGCAGATCGAGTGCTCTATTCACGCTCCTAGTAGTAAAACAGTCAAGCTCTTGGATATTTACACCTTCTCCTATCTCAACCCTTGGAAGGTTGCGAAGGAGAAGATGCTCCAGAGACAGATTATTAAGAACAAACCTCTCTAGCATAGGGCAAAATGCTAACAGTTTTTGTAAACTTTGTTCCTCTAAATTAACATCGGAAAGAGACAGCTGTCGGAGACGAGGGAATTTCGGATGATTATCTAATTTTGACAATGCTGGCATCAACTCACACCTTGCTAAATCAAGAACGGTGAAAGAAGAGGATTCAAACATAGCCAATGGCAAACTAGGCCTAGGACACTGATTATGTCGACGAATCGTGTGAAGTATTAATTCCTGAACACAATTTTTGGTTGCCAACTCGATAAACTTGTTGATCCGTAAAGCATGTTTTTCCTCAGACAGGAACAAATCCAATTGAAATTTTGGAATCAGTACCTTATGGTCGCGGACCTTTTGCAAAGACTTGTCGATATGATCCAAGTACTCGTCGACCTTGGCACCGAAATTAGGACAATCATGTTTGAACAGGTTATATCTTTCAGGCTGTGATTTGGTACACAAATTTAAGATGGGAAGCGAATTCCATAGGTGGAGCCAATTCTTGGACAAGATACTTGTGCGAGCTGCTTCCTTGGCAGGCAAGAAAAATAGGATACGATCCATAACATCCTCGGGCTACTCGGAAATTCGATCTCTTGCACTCGGTGAAGCATCAGCAGGATCTAATCTCATACTACCCATGGCTTTGAAAATGAAAACCTCAACCATAAATTGACGGTCAAAACCTAAATAGAGGTTTTCACCCCCAAAAAATAAATAAATAAAATATTACCAAAAAAAAAAACCCTAAATAGAGGTCTAGGATTTGCTTTGGTTCAGAGGAACCTGGGCAGGTCCAAGGAACATCGAATCCTTATCAATAATGGGTTGGATCAAGTGGTAAGTGGCTTGTTCCACCAGAGCATTATCAGAAAAATTTTAGTTCATAACATTATCAGGGCAACTCGGAAATTCAATCTCATATATAGTATCAATGGCTGCGCTGTTGAAAACCCCAACCATAAAGATGCCAGGGTTTGTTATCTCAGTTCTACTAAAACCCGAACGGTGGCCAAAAAACTAATTGGAGGAGAAAACATAATCAAACTAGGCTTTTCTTACTGGCTCAAACTCCAGAACGAAGAACCCAAAATCTGTGTGCATTGTTCATTGAATAAACAGAACCTTAACAGTTTTACAACTTTTCATACTTTTTTTAATTCCTAAAAGAAGTGAAAAATTCAGAGAAATGAAAGGGGAAGATTAGCAAATGCTTCCAAGAAACAGGGCCTTTGTCATTATCATGGACCCTCATTTTCATCACTGGATTGGCCCGAGTTCTTTCCTTGTTCCTTAAGGACCTACAAAGAGCCAGAGTCCTAGAATAAGAGTCTTGATTTCCTAATGTTTCAGAACTGACTGTATCTCCCACAACATATATATATAGCATTGATTACAAAACTTAGGATTTTCTTTCTCTGTTTTTCCTTTGGCTGTAAAAAATAAACCCTCAAACCAAACTATATATAAATATGAAGAAGATCATGTTAAATGCTGAATTCAAATACAAATGTACTAATAACCACTAGAAATAGCAGCATCAGAATAATCCATAAATCCAACAGACAATATGAGTCTAATGTAATGAGACAGAGAATTCCAACATCAGGAATCTATCACCATGGAACAAGGAAACTAGACTAAAACAAAGCAAAGAAATTAATAGGATATTATTGGTGCAATGCAAATCATACCAAGATAATAACTGTGACCATAAGAGCCACAAAGACTGAACTAAGTGTGACTGTAACCACTAAGCCTGAACTATGATGTGGCCCTGGTGCTATGTCAGCCCCAGGTGGAGCTGCAACCGAAGGCGGTGATTGATCTGGTTTCTGATGCAAACCCATCACCCTAATGAGCAATTTCTGACCACTTCTGCAGTGATCTACGGCTCCACTAATGAAGTAGAAGAGTCCAGGCCTATCAAGGTTGACAACAGTAGTGTTCCCATCTGTAAAGGAAAAGATGGGTTTATTTGTGTTGCAATGATAGTAATCCCATTTCTCCACAACAAGAACTGAGTCATTCTGATACTCAAAAGCTGCACCAAAAAAACACAAATTCTTCAAAACTTTCCATATATAAACTTATGGAAAAGGTAAAAGGTAAGAGTCATATATATATTATATACTTACAAAGGGAGTCTCCAACATGAAACCTTTTCCTTGAAGCCCAGTGGCTGTAAAAGGCAGAGTCATTGGCGCCAGGCTGCTGCCAACCTTTATGATCACCAACAGTGAATTGCTTGGAAGCTTCAACAGAGCCAAGAACGTTCATGGCAGCTAGAATCAGAAAACAAGTGCAATAGAAACCCCAGGAAAATTTCATGTTGTTTGAGTTGTTCATTTTTCTAGTAGAAGTTTGAGACTTTTTCATAGCCCTGAATGAAAGTAAACAAAACAAGGGTTTTTTGCTTCAGGAAGAATGAATTAATAGTACTGATGAATAGAAGTTGGTTCATGAACGTGTGACAGGGCGTGGCGGGCAGTTTTCCAGAAACGTGCGTATAGTTGCAGTTATTTTTTATTTTCCTTTTTAAAGATTGAATGAGGTGGTTTGAAACTTACCACGTTTTATTTTTATTTTCCTTTCCTGTATTATTTTTTTTTACTGAGGTTGCCCTGCTTCAAATCCAAGTTTAAGAAACGTTTTTAAGAAATGAAATTGAGAACAATTAGCCATAATAAAGTGAAAGAAATGATTTTATATTATGAGAATAATAAATAATCAAATCCTTATTCGTGATTTTGATTACAATGGAATTTCAGGGTTTCTTAAGCTGTAATAAAATAATACTACAAAAATGTATTTTTCCTTTCTTTTGAGGAATTTGGTGCGAGCAGCTATATATGCCCTCTGCTCCCACTATAAATACTACTCCCAGTTGTAGGCTCTTTGGTTATGAAGTTTTACTTGCAATCTCTACTTTCTGATTCATCATCATTTCTTGGAACTGAGCTCGCTTGGCTGCCCTAATGTCAAGTATACTGGGTGGCATTGGCTTAAGTGAGGCATGCAATTCGACAAGATGAGAGAATTCTTCTTTCGTCAAACTTTTTTTCTCAGCAAGTTCATCGACCACAGCATCCAACAGCTTTCGGTTCTGCTGTAAGATCTGGTATAAAGTAGATAAATGAATAATGAATCTTATAAAACCGATATTTGAAGGGACTTTGTAATAAATGCTTAGTAGTTTAAATGCAATGAAGTACCTCTTTTGCTCGCTCATAACACATGTTCAAGATCCGCAATGCTTCTAAATCTATTTCCTGATATAAAACAATTAAACCATATATAAGCAAATCATATATAAGTAACAAGTACAGAACATAATCTAAAATATCTAAAATAAGTACCAAGAACATAATCATATATAAGTAACAAGAACATAATCTAAAATATCCAAAGGATGTGCCATTTCATGTATTTCAACTAAGCTTCAATTGCAGACACCAAAGACTTAACAAAATCTATCTCAGCTTTATGCTTCTCATAATTCATTCCACTAGATAGATGCATTAGATTAAAATTATTATGTAGTATAAGGAGAAGAGGGCTTCAATGAAGGTTGCACAGCTTCAGTTAAAGAAAATTTTTAATAAACTAGGCTGAACACCAAAAATATCATTTTGAAGAAAGTAGAAAACAATATCAATTATATTTATTGTAAGCACAGAGATTACCGAATACTTCAAGGAACAGTTGGAAATAAAGAAAGATGTGTATTCATACATTAATTCGATCTGCAAGCCAGAAGTTAGACATCCCATAATGTTTCTCTGAGAGACCACCAAGAACAAACTTCCTTGCTGCCGACCTAGCAATGTCTGCTGATTCAGCCCATATTGTACTCAACTGAAATAATCAAGGAAATTTAAAGTGGTAATCAATCTACTGAGAATGAAAGAAAATGTTATATCCAAAACCAAGCCACAAAAGGATATATTGTCCACGCAAGGCAACCCAATCACGATTCCCATACGAGTCCTTGAATCAAACTAACAAATGAAAACAATCTTCTCAACATCATAAATTACTATATGACTTAGGCCCTTAACTTGCCTCATAAAGCTTCATGGTTGAGTCAATATAAAATGATAATAGCAATAACAATCAACATATTAGTGCATTATTTTAGCAGTCATGACCAACTGAATATATGCAACACCAACATGGGCTGAAATAAAATATTTAATAACCATATGAACAACCTAGACTTATTGTAGATAAAAAGATGCCAAAAAAATTTACCAGTATATTAATAATCCAATCTAAAACATGTCAGAATAAAACCAACAACTTCCCCCAATACCATAATTATTAGCTTACTTCATAAACCAGAACTTTGAATTATTCCCATTCTTTCTCCCCAATATGAGTCTGATTAGGAAGTCTAAAAAACTGTGGGAGGTTATAAATTCCATTTACATATAAGAAGGTTAAACTATTAGAATGGCCACTTAAAGAAGTAGGTTGAATGTGCCCTTGAGGAGATTCAATAATATGGGACTTGACTTCTATATAGCAAGAGTATCTATTGCACCATATCTGTCTTCCAGGCATGCAGAATGTGATCCAAACTCTCATGTGTGTGAAAGACAGGCTGCTCACCTGACCCTCACCAAACCAAAGTTCATCTGCAGCACGCGGTGCTAATTGAACAGTAATGTAATCCAAAAGGGACTGTCGGCTGTATACAGTTAAACAAATATGAGTTAACTGTTAAAAAATAAACAATGGAGATAAGTTTCCAGCAAAATATACACAGGAGACTAGAATGGTAAGAAAACACTACAACAGACACTTGAATAGGTAGACTGCAAATTAATTGATCATAACAATTTATTACAGAGGATGCTCCCAAAATCAGCAATCCTAAATATCTTTCACACTGTCCAACATTCTTGGCAATTGATACTCCTTAGTCCTTAATGATGCTATAAGCACAAAAATGTGTTGCATACCTTAGCATTCCTTTCTGAAATTTGATATTATCCGTTTTCATCCGAGCATACCCTAATTCCCTACCTGCTCTAGGAGATATTGTGATCTGCTCAAAAGCGATAATGTATTAGTGTATATGCATTGATTTGTTAAATGACAATCTTATCAGGTAAACTTGATAGACAGAAAATGATGAACCAAAAGTTCAGTCTTGAATCAAGTAAAGCTCATACAAATTCGATATTTTTGAAATCAGGAAAGTTCACAGCTGCAACAGCCATTGCTGCTTCATTGATAGCTATTTGTTTCCAGGCCTCAGGGCTTCTCTCCTTTTTATCTAGCAGACCCCTTTCTTCTATTTGTGCTGCTTGGAGCAAATCATCAGTTGTAATCTGCATAAGTGCAACCAAAGAAAGTCAGAGCATTGCTAAGAGGTGTTAGGTTAAGGGCATTTATACCTACCCAATATCACTAACAAACCCAACCTTCAATTTCAGATTATTCAAGAAGTACTTTCTCCAACATCATTGATCTTATATAGTATATACTTTAAAATCCTGTTCATTTCATAGAATTGTTCTGCAAGTTCCCACTTCTTTGTTCTTATGTTTTTTAATTCTTTGGCCTATCCCACTTCCTTGTTCTTAGTAACTATTTCAGCTACAGTCCCCTTCATGATTTTCATTAAGTATAACAACGTCAACAACTGAATAAGATAGTTCACTATTGAAGTAGCTAGTACCTCAGTCCTTCCATCACGAATCATATTGATAGCAGCAACCTCAAGTATGTTAGCCAGCTCGGCACCAACCATTCCATCAGTAATACTGGCAACAGCCATATAGTCCACATCCTCAGCCATTGGCTTCTTACGTGCATGAACCTATAATGAGGAAATGAAATCTATAGAATTAACTTTAAATTTTGATTGCAATATTGTGCAATGAGAACCCTTATAATGCCATTAAAGGAAAGTTACACATCTGCATCTAGTAAGATACCTGCAAAATTTCCATTCGACCTATAAGTCCAGGTCTAGGAATAAAGATTTTACGATCAAACCGGCCAGGTCTAACAAGTGCAGGATCTAGAATGTCTGGTCTATTTGTAGAAGCAATAGTGATAACATTCCCTCTTCCTTCAAAACCATCCAAGCATACAAGAAGCTGAAGCACCACAATATTGAAGGTATATTTTTAACAGATGAAAATAGGAAAAGGGACAATTTCACTTTCCAAAAGAAAACCCTTAAAATATGGATGAGTAAAGTAACTTCCATCTCCCAACAAACCTGATTCAGGGTAGCATCACGTTCTTGTCCACCAGAACCCTTAATTAAACCACGCTCCCTTCCAACAGCATCCAACTCATCGATAAATACCACCGATGGGGCCTACATAAAAAACATTAAGGGATGGCATGCTAATTAGAGGTCAAGAAAGTAGTTTAGAAGTAGCATAATAAAAGGTCACCAAAACCGATATGCTAAGTCCATAATCATGCAATAATGCTAAGAGCATTAACAAGATTAGACACAAAAATTCTAATAACACTTACATTTTCCTTGGCTTCCTGATAAAGTGACCGGACACGGGATGCACCAACCCCAACATATATTTCCACAAATTGAGAAGCAGAGATGGAGAAGAAATTCACACCAGCTTCACCAGCCACAGCTTTTGCTAGTAAAGTTTTCCCAACACCAGGGGGGCCACAAAGAAGTATCCCACCTAATTAAGAAACCAGAACAATCTGAAATAAGTCAGCTGCAAAGTGCTAAAGAGGTAAATGACTACTAACTAAATGGACTAAGCAAGGTACAAGAAAACTACAAAACTATGCATAAGGAGATAAAATAATAAAATAAAATAAAAAATTAAAAGGCATTAGAAACATTTTATGAATCTTTATTCTACTAAAATGCATGACCAGACTACAAGGATGCTTTACCAGCAATAAAATAAGTTGTTTATATGCTTTCCACTTTTGAGCATGCATGCATGTATTTATCCAAATAACAAATAGAGCAAACATATATCTAAGATCAGATCAGAGGCAGAAAGCAGGGAAATGACACTTGCCAGATTAAGCGATCAAAGATCAGAACAAGCACGTAGACAGGAGGGAAAACAGGAAAAGATATAAGTAGGAAAAACAGGGCACGTAGCAACATGTTTAATGTTTCCATGTACGAATTGAGTATGACAATCATTCGACACTTTCAAACCAAAAGAAAAACGACTTTAAAAGGAAAATTTATTCAAGTTTAGAAAATTTTGACCTGGTATTCGCACTCCTCTTCTCCGGTATATCTCCCCATGTGTGAAAAACTTCACAATCTCCTCGAGCTCAAGGCGGATCTTGCCAAGTCCAGCAACATCTGAGAACTTCACATCCACACCTCTCTCCAAATACTGGGGCAATCTCTTATAATTTGCCCTCCGAACACGTGCCCCTGACTTCATGAACTGCATAGCCATCTTCAAATTAGGATTCTCCTCACCTCCCGCTTGCTCAGACTCATCATCCTCACCCTCAATTTCTTGCATTTCCTTATCCAATTCCCTCATCTTCCTTCTCTCCTCTGCCTCTTCCTTTTCAATCTTTAACCTATCCTCATAATCCTTCTTCTGCCTTTTATAATTAAGCACCACTGTCTGATAAAATATCACAAAAAACACCAATCCAAGTGCAGTTGCCACATTTGAATCATATGCTAATCTTGCCCACATCTTTGCCCTATCCTGATAATTCCTCCTAGCATCATGCAATGACTCGTCTTGCTTCCTCTTCCTAATCTCTCGCTTCTTTCTCCTCTCCTCCTCCTTCTTTTTCACCTTCATTGCCTTTTCAATCATCAACCTCTCTTCTTTCATTCTTGCTAACTCTTCCTTTTGTTGCCTCTTAAACTCCTCTCTTGCTCTCCTCATCTCCAAAGCCCTTTTTGACTCCTTTGGCTTAAACTGTGACAACATAAACGTAGGCACCTTCCACAAAAATCCCAAATATGGGGCAGGCACTTCAGGCCTCTTAATTGGAGGTGTATAAGCATTAACACACAAAGATTCAATCTTTAACTCATCCCAGGAATCCCAAAACTTCCTATCACTATTTATTGAAGGCAAAACAGTTCTTAACACTCTAGAATCCTCTAAAACAACTAAAACTGGCTCTGCCCTTTGCTTCAAACTGGCACTAGGTGGCTTAATCAAATGTTTAAGCTTTCCCTCATGTTTTAAACTCAAAATTTCAGTATATGGAATCCTGTCTGTCACAATAGGAAGATTTTTCGACCATTGTTTTAGCTGCTCGGGGGTCAATGCTTCTTGGGTTTTTTTCTGGGTTTTCTTTCTATCAGATGCTTTAACCGCTGCAAGACAGCTTTTTTGGGGAAACGAAGTGGAGATTATAGTAAGAGTAAGAGGTAAAGCGAGAAAATTGAATTGGGTTTTCTTGGTTTTATCATCATCATCAGAATTATTGCTCTTGAAGCTATAAATTTGACAAGAAATTGAAGGGCTGGAGAAGAATGGGTTTCGGGATTTGGGTTTTAAAGATGGGAGTTTTGGGTACAATGAAGAACCAAAAGATAAATGATAAGCCATGAAAGAAGAAAAAATTTGATGTGATGACCCCTAAAAAGGAATAAAGAATCAGGTGTTAAGACTTAAGAGAGTGAAAGAGATATACTTACATTGTGAAATGAAAATGAGAGACTGAACTTAAGGTTATTGAGCATTCGATTAAGTCGACAATGAAGCCTAAGACAAAGCATCTCCTTTTCTTTCTGTTTAAAACCTCTGCAGATAAAATGTGTTTTTTTTCCAATTTCCACATTCCAGGGGAAAATAAAATAGAGCAAGGATCTCTAACGTAACGTTTGTATTAAACGACGTCGTTTAACCATTCAAATTTGTACTATTTCTTTTTTTTTTTTTTAGAAAAATGAGGTACTATTCTTTGTAGAGTTTTGCTAATTTGTACTATTACTATTCTTTTTTCTTTTTTCTTTTTTTTTTGAGAAAAATTTAGTACTATTCTTTATATATAGTTTAGAAACCTACGGCTCTTAATATATAGATTTAAACTTTGATTTATCCATAAAGAGAGAGTGACCTAAAGGCTCAAATAAGGGCCTCAACTTTATAAATAAGTTTAAATAAGGGTCCTAAAACACAATTTCAATAAATTAAAATACATATTTAGTAAATTATGACATTTTGTGCAATATGTTAGTTAATATTAGTGAGTAAGATTTATATAAATTAAAAAGAACGGAAAAAATTTATATCATACTACGTTTATTGAATTTATTTGGATTAAAATGTTTTGATTTTTAATTAATATTATATAATAACATCAATTTTCTATCAAAATTGATGTGTAGGCATGACAAACATTGGTTTTCATCTAAGGAGAACTTAATTTGTAAAAATTTACTTAATATGTCTTCTAATTTGTTGAAATTGTATTTTTAAACCCTCATTTGAGCTTATTTGCAAAGTTGGGGGCCCTTATTTGAGCCTTTAGCCAGAGAGCGGAAGATTTAAGTCAAATTTAGGTGCATTTGGCATAGCAAAATAGGCCCAACCAAGGCCGTCATTCCTCTTTACAGACAAGCACAAAGTAGCCTTGCAATGACCAAATTTCTATTCCATCAAGACCAACTAGCTAAGACAAATTTAGGAATATAATAATGCATCCTAATAATACAAGTATTAGTTTAGTTTTGTAAGAACAAGTGTGGGTTTGGGACGCCCATGTGAATTGTGAACCCAAAAATTCAATGCTTGGAGAGCCAAATTACGTCCAAAACAGCCGAGGCAGCGTAGAGGACACAGGTGAAGAAAGTGAAGGCAATGGAGACAGCAACATGGTCACAAAAGCTATCCAATGACTTGCAAAAATTAGGCAGAGCCGTGTGTCGAATCCCTGTTCTATTCAGGTTGCTTACTCCTGAAGCTGCTGATCCCGCACTCATCATTGCATATGCCATTATCTGCATTTTTCATTAACACCAAATTACTTTACAACAATAATTATTTTATTTTAGTAGGAAAAAAAAAGCACAAAACATCAAACATTAATATATATATATACCTGATCCCCAGCAAAAATGAACCAGGCTTGATTTCTTGATGGAATTACTGAAGATTTCCTCAGCAGTCTTGACCCTCCAATGAGTAATTGCAGGAAAGAGTAACCGGCTGCAGCTGCTGTAACTCCAACAAGATATCTGTTGGGAAGTGGAACATTAGTAAAATGAAACTCAGAATTTAGTTAAAACTGACTTGTCATAAGGAAATTGGCATAAATGTCACCCTTAAGTTTGTACGGACTGCCAATTTGCATTCAACTTTTTTATTTTGACCAAAACGCACCCTAAAGTTTTATTTTTGTGCCACTTTGCACCCTCCGTCGCGGTAGGACAACCGGATCGATCACGGTGTCCGACGTGGCATGCCACGTGGATAAAAAAGTAACACATGGCAGGCCACATGGATCAAAAAGTGACATGTGGCACGCCACGTGTGCCAAAAAGTGGCATGTCACATGTACCAAAAAGTGATACGTGGCACGTCACATGTACCAAAAAGTAACACGCGACGTGCCACGTTCACAAAAGGATATGTGCCACATGTCATTTTTTGTCCACATGGCATGCCACGTCAGAGGTCGTGACCGATTCGTTTGTCCTACCGTGATGGAGGGTGCAAAGTGGCACAAAAATAAATCTTTATGATGCAATTTGGTCAAAATAAAAAAGTTGGGTACAAAGTGACAGTTCGTACAAACTTAAGCGTGGGAAATTAGTGGGGGAACAAAATGTAGAAAGCAAACAAAGGGAATAAACATTTAAAATAAAACATTCACGGGTTTGATTCTGTTCACTTAAAACCCTAGAATTCTTCAAATAAAACTTTTGTTTGCTACTCAAAAGAATCACACCAAACTCGATATATATGCAGTTAGCCACTACTACCCACTTTACCCCATAAATTATGGTCAAAAAAAACAACATACGAAAATCGCAATTCAAGGCTTTTTAAGTCAATAATAATAATAAAATTGCCAAAAATTTCATCATTCTAATGTGCTCTGTTTAATTGTAAAAACGAAAGGACTTATTAGTGGCAAATTCCAAGTATACTAATCTTTTTTGTTCTTTTAATCTTTTTGAAAGCTTTCAAGTTTCAACCAAACAAGTATATATTAATTAATTAACCTATATTTATATCCCTTTCGTCGGTTAATTAGAAAACAAAATAACTAGTGTTAATATAATGCGAAAGACGACAGAAGTAACCGAAAGATCAAATTGGACGTCACACAGGACCACATTTAGGTAAGTTCTACTTTCCTTACATTTTCCTTCACTTTCTCAGCAACCAAACAAAAAAATACCAGCTTTGTGAAGCACATAGCAAAAACAGAAAGAATATTACAGTAGCAATTTAATTTCGATCTACGAAAAAAGAAGAAGTAGATTTATATATATGTTGATTACTTACTCGAAGGAATAAGAGAAAGACCATTTGGAGTGGAGGTGAAGCTGGAAGCCATAGAAGGAAGCAGTGCTTACTTGACGCGCTGTGACCATGAATGACATGGCTGTCAACGAAGCACCCATGCACAACACCCTTAGTGTCACTACCAGAACGTCCCCTCTTGTCCAGACTCCTGTCTTGGACCCTACTACCCCCGCATTGAACCCCATACCCTGTTCGTACTCACCGTTCTCCGCCGCCGCCAGCTTTGCCTCCGCCAGCTGCATCGGCGGTGTAGATGCTGGTGGTGGTGGCGGAGGAGGTGTTTTGTTGTGGCCATTCATCATCTTCTCTGGAAGTGAAAGCTCTGTCTAACTCTTTTTGAGTTATAAACAAATGTTCACTAGCCAGTGATCTTGTTAAACGAAGATCGATATTTATATGCAATCTTGACACGTATTATTTCATTTAATTTAATAAACTCCTATACTTTTTAATTAAGTAAATAAATTAGTATTGTTTATTCATAAGAAGTAAGAACAAGAAACAGAGCAAATAAAAGACGCACATTAGTCATTAGGAGTTAGGACCCCTAAAAAAAGTAAAAACGACGACATTAAGAATTTAGAATTGCAAAAAAGAAGACACGTGGCCATTATTTTAGGACTTACGTGCACATTATAACCCGTGACTATACAGTGCCAGTATAGTACTTATCAATTTTCTTCTCAATAATGTTGTTCTCCTTAAAATGGTGATATAGATGATGACTCTATAATTTTGAATTTTCTACCATTTAAAAACCTTACTAATAGTAATACCTTTCACCTTTATTATTTGTCAATCATATATATACTTCTTCTCAACAAAAAGCAAACTAAAAGTACTAAAACTATTACTCGTAAACACCTTTTATAATTTCACTCATTTGGTTCCAAAAAATTAGTTTCGAATCAATAAGTATAGAGGCGGGAGATACTTTGATTAAACCGCTAATGATTATTATAAGTATAATAATATAACAAAGAGCCATAGCTAGTTATCGTCATTCTTTTTGTTTGTACCAATTCAATATCTAGCTGCTGCCACAGTAAATGGAAGAGGTTCATGATAATTTCATATTATATACACGTAATAAGTGTCTAGTTTTCAGGCTTTTGGCTCCGTGAATATAAATCATCAATAAATTTTCCTGACTCCTAGATGAGCTAATAATATGGGAAATAATAAAAACTTATGACATTATGAGCCTACAGCTTACGATATTGGAAGTTGGAACCCAGCAGAGCAAAATTTGCAACAGCAAGTCCCATACCTAAAGAGCAAGTGAGCAACAAATTTTATGATACAACTCTGGAATAATAAGGGAGAGCATTAATTGAAACGTCAGAAAGGCAGTTTCTGGTTCAAATTGATGATTGTTGCGGACGCCCAAACATTGGAGGAAACTTTCATGACTCCAAACCCAATAAATGAAACTTTAAATGCTCGCTGGCAAACTTTTTAATCGGATAAGAAAAGATTTCATGACATTGTTATCTCTAACTCTGTAGTCTTATACAGATTAAATTGCAATTACAACTCAAAATGCAACACTTTCTTACTATGGGGGAAACTGCTGATTCATGCCGTATACTGAAACTCAACTCACCAATTCCTCTGTATGAATATATTTGTAAGGAACGCTCAACGCTGGCGCACGGAATGAAATTAGCACAAGGGCAGAAGAGTTTTGGGGTACTGAAACAGCTCTACCTAATATGCAAACATATAGTCCATGACTTTGGACCATAGCGATTTTGCTGGGTTTGCAATAGCACCTCCTGACTGGCGTGCATTGGTGTTGCCATTTTGAAGATATGGACGAGATGGTTGGAAATTGTTCAGCTCTTGTGTTCTACTTGATGCTGGGGGCAAAGTCATAAATCCTTGATTGTTCAATCTTTCATTTAAAGCCTGGCGTTGCATGGGATCCACTTGCTTCACACCAACAATCAGTACTCCATTAATTTGCATTCCATTCTTGCTGAGAGCCCTCTGGGCATCAGAACGATTCTGCACCAAACAGGACAAACATTCATTCCCAGTTTTTGGTTTCGAAAGCAGCATTTATGAAATCACCAAGAGAACAAAAATATACCGTACGACTCCTTATAATTCAGCTAAATCTCAAAACTTTCAACAAAAACAAATCAGCCATAGGGAACAAGAGGGATATCACAAGTCCATATGTCCCAACCCACACTTTGGAAGCCAACTTACCTCAGACCATATGGACAAGGTGGCAAGATCATAGCCCATCTAACAACATGCGAATATTCTACCAAGTTTGGGTCAGCAAAAATCCCTTGAGATATTTGGCCTGTAATAGACCAGCTTGACAAGGAAGTGATATACACTTTATACTCAAAGCAATGCTGTACTACTCAGAAAGATTACCAGGTTATGGTTAATATGAACAGAAATCAACTTTTGAACTAATTTTTCAGTGACTAAGCCTTTTTATTCAACCCTCAACTAGATCACTTTTTTAAGATCTTCATTATGATAACATATATTTCACAAGCAAAGGATAGCATGCTATAAATAAACAAAGTGACATAAACAACACAAATCTGTCAAAAGAACCAAAAAGGTGTAAGTACTCATCACAGATGATCATGAACAGAGAGAAATTAGGATTGCAAAAAAGAAAATTAACCTGATACAGGATGTGTATAAAGTTGGCTTCCCTTGGACCAGGAACATGTTTCAATATCACGCCACACTTTTCAAACTCTCGCAAAACTAAATTTGTATCTGCAGGGGAAAATCTGAAAAGAAAGCATATATTAATGTCATAGGTCTGGCGTGCATATAGGAGCAAGATTATACCATGAGTTTAACCCAAATATTTAGGTGCAACAATTTTTGTTTACTAAAACAGACAAACAATGAGAGATGGATGTGACCAAGGCAGGAACATGTTAAAATCACAGATGAGGAATTAGAAGGTTAATGGTTGCAGATAGTGGACCAGACAACAGTAACAATGATATGAAGAAACCCAGAAAGAATTGCTTTTTGTTGAAAAAGTTTAGACGAAAACACCCACCAATTTTTTTTGAATGTTTAAGCAGATAACATCCATATAATTCTTTTACCTAACAAAAACTCATGAAAGATTGATAATGTGGAGAGGATAAAAACTGACCATAAACTGCAAATGAGAGAAGTGAACAGTAAATAATAAATGTAGAAGACTAGAAGTTAATCTAGCAATATGGATCACCCATGTTACAGATAAAAGAAAACAGAGCTCTAAAAAACCACTAGATAAACATATATCAACCAATAAGAACATGACATAAGCAACATACCCATAAACGGTAACCCATTCTTCCTCATCCAGATTTCCTGCAGGTATGGAATTCCTTTGTATTTCTGGTCTAGCAACTTCTCTTGGAGGTGGAAGTGTGATCAAAGCACCAGGCTGAATCACACCTTCAACAGGAGAACCTTTTCCCTTGTCATCCTGCTCGGCACTACTTGCCTTTGCAGGTGACCACCAACTCCCACTTGTTGCGCTTTGCTGATTCGGATGTCCGCTCAGGACAGAAAATGAAGTGCTAGCTTCTGACTTGTTCTTTGCTGGAGTTGAAAAGTCACGTCCAGAACTTTGAACTGGAGTTCTTGGATCTGACTTGTTTTCAGGAGACATAGGATAATCCAGGATCCCGGATTCGGGAGACAAATGCGCATGGTCCTCCAATGTGTACATAGGAGGAGGCGGAAGATCTGAACTTCCGAAATTCTCACGCCATAAAGCTGAGACAGCTGCTGCTTGACCTGGACTAGAGAACTTCCCTCTCCGAGCAGAGATGGGAGATTGCAAATCTTGGAAAAACAATGATTGTCTTCCTGATGATTTGGGAGTTCTATGAACCGTGGTGCTCATTTTTCCAAAGGAAGAGCACTGAATAACAAGTCCTGTAGAGATATCATGTCATTAGCTTAACCAAAGCTCTAACCACTTAATTAACTAATACAACATTCGATTTCAGTAAGCTCAACTACACACAGCTTGAAGATGAACCAACAGTATATTAAACAACAAAATGATAGCACCGTCCATGGACGGGTTCCAATTACATCTTCTTTACCCCTTCGCGTTGCCAAGAAAATTAAAGGAAATAACAACAATATATATATATATATATATATATAATAGCAACAAATTTTAACAAATATACTAGTACTAGTTAATAAAGCTTAATTGTCAAGAAAAAATTTAAAAAATAAGGGGAAAAAACTAAAAATCGGCAGCGTTCTTCGTTTTCTTTTCAGTTTATTTCTGCTACAACTTTCCAAGGAAATACCAGAACAATCAACAGCTTAGTAAATTTTTTCCTTTTTTTTTTACTAGGGAACCAAACAGAAATATTATATGAGTAAAATTCGATCCGATTCCCGTAACAAATGGATTCATTAACATTATGAATAAATAAACAAAATTGGACATAGAGAAGACAGAAGAAAAGGAATACCTTTGAGTTGAGCTAACTTAGGATTTTCCCTCCAAATTGAAAAGCTGAGGAATAGAGAAGCTCGTTTCAAGAACCGCAAAATAAGAATGTAAACAATTTTAAGTTTTTGAAACCCTAAACCCCTGGATCCAAATTTCAAAATTTTTGGTTTTGGGTTTTGGTTCGAATCGACTTGAATTGACGTAAACTGTCCTTTATTTTCTCGTTCATTAAGGTTATTCCCGTCATTTCCTATACTTGGTTCAATTATTTTGCTCCACTAATTTTTTTCTAAATAATTCTTTTGCAAAAGCAAACTTCATTATCAAGCTTTTTTTTATCTCTAATTAAACCTACTATTAATTTTATGTATAAGAATCTCATTGAGTGCCACTTGACATTTGGTTTTTTTGATAAGTGTCAATAGTTAATTTTCTAAATGTTTTGTTTATTATATTTGTATTCATTTAGTTTGGAAAAATTAAAAGGCATTCATCCCTTTCCTATATAAGATAAATTAGCAAATAATTATAAATTAATTTATTATGAATATACATGTATGTTGTGTATGTCCATAAATCTAATTAAAGCATGGATAAGATTGATGACTTAATTCATTCATACACATATATCTATGTGCTAAGTTCATCCCCTAATTATATTTATGATGTATCTATATGCCTATAAATAGGTCACTTACTTTGTTATGGAATAAAAAGAATGAGAACAATTTCTTCCATCCTTCATATTTTCTTCTTCTTCATATTCTATTGTCTCTCTATTCTCTTGTTTTTTACATATTTCAATTTAACTCTTTCGCTTTGTTTTGTTATCATTTCACAACAAAATTTGATTTCTTAACTGAATTTTCTTAAAATAATTTATAAAATAAAACAACCGCACGCGAAGCGCGGCCGAGAAGTTCTAGTAAAGGGATTAATTATGTGAACAAAAATTAATAATGCATAGGGAAACAAATTCATTGAGAAAGATTAATTAGTTGAATTATTATTTAACTCAACTGGTAGATGTACCGTGCCTGGACCATGAGGTCCTGGATTAAAGTCTTACGGAACGTGGGTTTAGTTTGTAATTTGTGTATTTGGTAGGTAGATGGTTTACTTATGATAATTTTTTAGTTTGAGTTGATTTCTCATTTAGATGTTTGGGCATATAAATATTTATTCTGATTGTAATGAGATTTCACATTTATTTACTCACTAAAAAAAATATAATGATTTATATATCTACCTAAGAGATAAAACATTGTAACACATCATGAATCTTCAATGAAAATTTATTATCCATTATTTTACATATCATGTCAGTCCCAAAACAGAGGTGAAGGCTACAGTCTGATCATGATAAAACTATATTAATATTAATAGTGATTACAAATTAAAGAACTTATTACTTAAACCACTACTATAGTTATTATAGTAAATAAAATGAGAGTAATTATTCAAGTAGCTAGAAGTAATTAAAAATCAATTAGAATGAAGCCATGGAGATGCTGATCAAAAAGGGGCAGTAACAGGCTCCTCAATAATATTGAGATCTGGGGAATCTAAGTTGTTGCATGAACACTGGCAAGCTCTTTCTATCAACATTTGAGCCTTTTGGTTGTTGTATTCAATATGCAGCTTTTCATTTGATGATGATCCAACAAATTCCTTCTCTTCATGATCATCCACCTCCTTAATGTCAAGTTCAATAGTCGATATTAATCCCTGCAAACAACCAATTAATTAACCCATAATTAAGTACATTTTTAATTCCATCATCAATCGATTAGTTATTAGTACTATATATTAAGATTTGTTACCATTACAATAATTACCTCAATGAATATGGCTGAAGCTTCCCTTGCTTCCATCTTCTGAGCTACATCAGCAGCCATTTCCTACCCAAAAAAAAAACATTATTTCAACTTTTAATCACAAGAAATTAATATACTTCTAAATTTACTCATGCATGAAGAACACTTCATTAATATTTGGATCACACATTCAAACAAAAAAGAGAAGGGAGAATATAATTATTTTACCCTAGCATGGTTGAGTTGGCCCTGATTCAAAGTTCTAGGTTCCATCTCAATGGAGCAGCAGACTTTAGCCATAGAGAAAAAACAAACACAGAACAAAAGCAGCCAAATTGTAAACTTAACCTCATAAATTGAGTAAGCATCAACCCATTTACCAACACAACTTTGCAATACATATTATCCAAATCACTTGCAATTTGCCTATATATATAATATCCAACACTAATTTTTTTCTGGTTTTAATTTGCCTTTTAAATGCTGTCACGGACACTGTTGAAAACTTGAAATGAAAATGACTGAATAAATTGTATGAACTGAAGTAGCAAACCATATATATGATTGGGGTTGCAAAATTTGTGTCTAAAATTCAATTCTCGTGAAACTAGCTTTTTCATAAGCTTTGGTGCCCAATCCCAAGCACTGTTTCACAGTTTTTAGTAGATCTTTCTGTTCTTTCACGGGTTCAATGTCAACATTTGAGCTTCATTTTTATCTGAGATTTCATCAAAGTTGTTTTCATGGTGGGTAATACATCCATATCCAGTCGTGTCTATGAGCTGTTTATAAGTTGTCAAAACTTAAAACCCAAAAGCAAAACTCATTTGAAGGATGGGCTCAATCTTTTGGTCAAACCCAAAATAAGTCGACGATCAAGAAATATATGTTGGGCCCATCATCACTAATTGATTTTTAAAATATGAGTTGATTTTTTTTTTTTTGCTTTTCCAAAATACTACTCACCTTTTTTCTTTAATTTGGACCAAAAACTGGGTATTGATCTGTTTTTCATGTTTGTTGCATTGCATATATATATGTTAGTAATGAAAGGCATTTGCCAGATTGGAGAAGCTACCGACTTCAAACAAAATATATAAAACTTATTTACAAATTGAATATATATGCTCTATTATTATATATTGAAAATCAATTCTCTCCTTGTCGTCCATGGCCACGTGAAGGGAAAGCCAACAAAAGCAAAGCAGTGTGGCCATGGAAGAGAGTGATATTTAGCTACTAGCTAGCTAACCCTTTATGTTAAAAATTTATTCAAACATATCCCTTATACTATATACCAAAGGATCTTAGCTTCTTTGACTCCCCCCATGCTTATATATATCTATCATCTTATTTATTACTCACACATGCATCTCCATGCACCATTCCTACATAATTCTTTATTTTGGGCCTTTACTCATACACTGCATTTATATACTTTTTTTTTCTTCTTCTTGAAGGAAAAGGAAAGTTTAATAGTATATGTTTTGGTATATATTGGAAAAGCTACATTCTTAAACGTACCAGGAATATATATAACACGAACTGAAACTCGAACCTCAATACTACAAATAATAGTGATCGATAAATATAGAAATTGTTCATCATATAATTAATATTCCAGAGAAAGTTAAGGTATATATTTATACATAACCTAATTATGATATATTATATATGATGACATAGGAATGTGTAAAATGTAAAAGTTCCACTTGAATTTGAGTCATTGGTCATATTATATATATAATTTGGTTGCAATCACATTCATGATCTTTATATATCTCTCATATGGGTTTTGGATCAAAATCACTAAAAATTGAAAGAAGACAACCACCAAACAATAAGATTAAAATTCCATTGAGCCAAGCAATCTTGTAATTTTAACTATCATCTGTCATTACCTACCGATTATGACCCACACACCAACATAATCATCCTAAAACATGTGAAATTATAACCCCCAAAACACCAATGTGCATATTTAAAAAGAATAAAATTTGTAATTATAATATTAAAAATAAAAAGAA